>CM037206.1:0-78744 GCA_020975735.1 Ophiocordyceps xuefengensis | reverse complement strand
ATGACAACACTTTTCTTCAATCTTTATAATTTAAATATTTACTAGAAAATAAAGGGTATTTTTCAATATATTCAATTAATATTAAGTTACTATTTAAATTAGTAGTTCTAACTCTGTATTCAGGTTTGGGTTTATTCATTCTAATTATTTTTACTGTGGATAATAAAAAATCCGCGATTAAACTCAAATATTCAGAATTATCTTCATTATTATGATCGTTTTGTCTTTGAGACAATTCAAATTTACATTCTATTTTAGGATATTTACTAGCCAAAGTAGTTCTTACTGAAAAATGCCCGTCCGCATCTATAAACCCTCCTAATCAACTATTAGAATTTAGATTACTTATATCTTTACTTTTTTTTTCTATATTTAAATCAAGTTTTGAGTTTAATCAATCAATTAATCTATGTAAAGCATAAATTTTAGGAGTTCTTAAGTAACCATTTATAACATGAGTTACAAGAATTACACCTTCAGATTTGTTTATCGATAATACATAAGCATTAGATCCTTTTTTTCTGGAAATAGATCCATGGCCTAATTTAGATTGTATCATTAAAGCTAAAGGATAGTCTCTTAAATCAAATACTATTTGTATTGAAGGATAATATAATTGACCTTTAGGTGATCTTTCTGTTTTAGGTACTATTATGGTACCATCTCCTTCAATTAAACCTGCTAAGTATGAAGCAAATTTATAATCAAATTTATTACTATCATTAGAAAACGAAAGAGTAGAAAATAATCTACTCTCTATATTTAAATAAGACTTATAACATATAAATTTTGGCGTAGAGTCTCTGAAGATTTTTAATAAATTCAAATTTATTAAACATCCTGCTGATAAAGATATAATAAATACATATATCTCTTTCCAGCAATTGGCCAAATTTAGAGCTGGCAGTATTTTACCAGCTAAAACAGGTAATGATAATAACAATAAAATAGCTGTAATAACTACAGCTCATCCAAATAAAGCTAATTTATGTAGTCTTATACCCGGTGTTCTCATATTAGCTATAGTAGTTATGAAGTTTATTGCTCCTAATAAACTACTTACACCTGAAAGATGTAAAGCAAATATAGCAAGGTCTACACTAGGTCCGCTATGACTTTGTAATCCTGACAGAGGAGGATAAAGAGTTCAACCTGTCCCTGCTCCACCTTCTATACAGGCGGAGAAAATTAATAGGGCTAAACTAGGAGGTAATAATCAAAAACTTATGTTATTTAATCTAGGGAATCTTGCCGAAGTAAAAACTAGTAGTTACCTACTAAAACGGACTATGTCTTCACCCCTATAAGGGGGCTTCGCGTGTAGTCTCTGAGGATCCCATTGTATACAAAATTACTTTGGTTTCCTGCATATTGTTCTCATAACTATATAGTTTCACTACTTATAACTACATTTCTTAAGGATCTTTTAAGAAAATTAAAAGGTCTATATAATTTTCACTACGCTATTTTTTTTTATAGCATAGCTTGCGCAAGCACGAGAGATTCCATGCATATAGCGAAGTGATAATTAAAAAATTTACACTTTTTAACGGCATTCCTTTAAAATACCTAAATAAGGCAAGCCTTGATATACCTAAAGCTATAAATTAATTATAAGGCCTCAATTGAAACAAGTTCTTTTACTATTCATGCTATTTTTAGCCAATCTATTTTAGTTCTATTTTTTTTGCTGCATAGCAGCGCAAGCTACGAAAGTTTTTTTTTACAATATTCTTTTCATCCCATATAATCTCAATATTTATATTCATATAAAGGATATCTATCTAAATATTTTATCAATTTACATAGAGATGGTTTATCTCATAATACAATAAGATAAAACTCTTTACCTTTAGATTTTTGTGTTTTAGTTGTTAATTTTCCACCAATAAATTCAACTATATTATTTAAAACCTCTTAAGTTATATTATAAGGATAAACATCTACTTTAGGTAGTTCTATTCTAAATCTATGCATAGATTTAGTATCAGTTTGTCGTAAATAAAAATTTCCTTTTAGATCTATAAATTTTGTTAATCAAGCGTTATTAACTAAAGAATTCTTGTTTAAAGGTAAGATATTTATCTTTGTTCTATAACGACTATTCTTCAATCATTATATCAATGGATAGAACATCAAAATTTTTGATGTTTTTTTTTATTTTACCATTCCTCAAAATAACGAACTTATTTAAATCTGCTTTATAGGTAATCGTTAATTCACAACTATCTTTAATTATTTCAATAGAGGCTTGCATATTTTTCTAGTTAAGCCTTGCAAGGCATAGAAAAATAAAGCATGAAAACAAAATTTTTAAAGTAATGGTTTATTATGTGAGCTAAAATATATAGTTAAGTTAGGATTATAACTATTCAAATTTTAACGTTATAATCATCTAATATTACCATTTGCTTCAAATCATCCTGCAAGAATTAAAGGAAAATTTTTATTTTCAAGTAGAGCATTCCCGTAAAAGCGCGAAGTAGGAAGCACATTTTTTTTATTACTATTTGGTTGATCCTTATCCATAACCTTCGGTTCAGAGTCAGGATACTAAAGGCTTTTCTGCTTGTTATCTTTTTTCGGCTGCTTGTTTTCTTTATAGTAAAATAAGCTCTATAGGAGACCTTTTCACTAATATATTTATTGCTTTTTATTCCAAAGCCCTTGTTTTGTTTTGCCATATCGGGACCCCCTACCATTAAAGGCATAAGGAAATTACCAAATCCACCTATTAAGGCTGGCATAACCATAAAGAAAATCATCAAAATGGCGTGAGCGGTTACAATACTATTATACAACTGGTTATTAGATATGAATTGAACCCCTGGTCCACTAAGTTCTAATCTTATTAGAACTGAAAAAGCTGTACCTAATAATCCTGAAAATAAAGCAAATATTAAGTATAAAGTTCCTATATCTTTAGCGTTAGTGGAATTAAATCATCTTTCCATAACCATAGATATTTCAGACCTTAAATTTCAGGCGATATTGTCTTCTTTTTGTTGTTCATCTTCTTCTTGTTTAGTATTGAAAATTATAAAATATTTGAGGAGTACATTTAATAGAGTGTTATTATCAGTTTAACTAATAAAGCAAAATAGTCAACTACATTGGGAAGATGTATGTTGATCACTCTACACAAATTTTTACATTTTCGTAAGACTATTCGTATTTTTAGCTCTTCACTAAAGATAAAAATTCGAATATACACCCACTTGATACATTTAATGCCTCAAACTAAGTATAAAATAGGCGCAAGGCTCATATTTATAGATATATATATTTATAAATATATTCTATATATATATATATAGTAAATTACTTAAGAATTCTAGTATTAAACTTTCATCTATCAAGTAAAGATTATGGAGGAATTGAACCTCATACTAATGATTTGCAATCAAAGTGTAAATCCATTTACAACATAATCTTTTTATATTTAGAGTAAATATTATATAAAATTATCTATTTAGTAGTACTAGGACAAGAAATAAAAACATAGCCAAGTATTACTATTAGATCTAATTAGTTTTATAATTAAGTTTATTATTTTGATATAAGTCTATTAGAGTATTTTCTATTATGCTTAAAACAGGAACTAACACTAAGAAGTAAGAAAAATATAGAACTGTACTGATTTGTCCAAGTTCTATAAATGGACTTTCAACATGTTTAGCTCCTAATTGCATTAATATCAAGAAGTTTATAACAAATACATAGAACATTATTTTGCTTATAGGTCTGAATTGTAAACCTTTAGTTATACCTAAATCTACTTTAGGTAGTACTAAAATAATTAATAATGAACTAAACATAGCTATAACACCTAATAATTTATTAGGTATAGATCTTAATATAGCATAAAAAGGTAATAAATATCATTCTGGCACTATAGCAGCAGGTGTTTGCATAGGATTAGCCATTATATAGTTATCACTATCTCCTAACACATTTGGCATAAAGAATACAAACATACTTAAAACAAAAATAAAGATGAATATAGTAATTAAATCTTTAAATAAGTAGTAAGGAGCGAAAGGTATTCTATCATAGTAACCAGGTACCCCTAAAGGATTACTAGCTCCAGCCGAATCGTGCACAGCTATTAAATGCATTAGTACTAATGCTGCTAATACAAAAGGTAATACAAAGTGTAGAGCGAAGAATCTGTTTAAAGTTGCGTTATTTACAGAGAAACCTCCTCAGATGACAATATAATGGGATATAATTTTTAATTTATACTTTATATCTATTCAGATATATTTAGACTATGTCTTAAATTTTTAAGCGCGCTTTAGTGTGAACAACCGCTTCACCCTGGCTTCGCAGCAGCAGCACTTCAAATTTAGGGGTTATCGTGTTAAGCTTATTGTTGGTACAACTCACTTATTAGTCGTTGAACGTTCTTAATTCTATTTACTGACTGCTTGGCAGTAAAGTACCCAATTAAGTTCCGCTACAAATAATTTAATTAAGGGAGGTATCTATTATTAAATGTCTTTGTAATTTTCCCCTTTTGCCTCTAAAAAATAATATTATTTTTAAGGAGCCCGTATTACAGTTTAGGATATTTTAATTTGTTATAACGGATGCTATTTTGTAGATTTTTTAATCATTTAGTGTATTGAATGTACTTTAACCCTATCAAAGGATGTAAACCATTAAAAGAAAAGAAATTTATAACAGTTTGTATATCAGACTTCGAACTAACACTAAATTGACTGTAGTTATGAGTAGTATCTATTTTTCTATTAGTATTAAATACTAATTTAAATGCTTCAAATAAATTATTATGCATTCTTTGTTTTAATTGAAAACAGCCATCATTATTACTTTTAAGCAAAAATGAACCTTCCGAGCATGTAAATCCTATTATTCAATTATTGAAGAAATGTAACAATGTGTAATCATATGCACTATAAGGAAGTTTAAACACATCTTTAATATTATCTTTAGATGGTATTTCAGTATATGTTTTAATATTATTTTTTAATATATGCATAGCTACATTAAATTGATTTACTCTAGTTTCGGTTAAGAAGAATATATCATTATGAATTAGTAAGGGAAATAATACTTCTTGTAATTCAGTTCTATTTATTACTAGTTTACATGTTGGGCTTTTCAAATCCTTATATATATTTATACTACCTAGTTTAAAAACAGAATGAATATACTCTAAAGTAGAAATATCATCTAAATGTAAAGAAATAGTCAATTTTATTGTTATATATCCTTTAGTTGTCCTAGTTATTTGTATATAACCATCTCCATCTATTAAGCCTACTAAAAAAGCTATAAAAGACGAAGGAAGGTTAATATAATCTTTTTTATCAAATGTTTTACTATTCTTTTTTAAAGCGTTTTTATGTACATCGCCTATTGTAGGCAATACTGATAATAAAATTATCAAACAAATAGCGGCCAAATTAACTAAAACTGTATTTTCGTTTGACTCAACTACGTCTTGTCCTATTCAAGGTATAGCACTTATTAAGTTAGTTATAACTGTGGCACCTCATAGGCTCATTTGACCGTAAGGTAAAACATACAAACTTACTTTTATATTAAAAGCTGTAATATCTTTCTGGTTCGAATATTACATTTATCTAAAAATCATAGATAAAAAGTTCCGACTGTGCATTAAGCAGCGTTTCAGCTACCTACTAGTGACCCAGCCTGTCGCGATTCTATGGAGAACCGACGATCTTGTATACTAAATTAGTATATTTTAATCGTTTTCACTAGTATTGCCAAAGAAATTATTAGATTTCTTCAATGACCCTGTCAGGTCATTCTGCTTTAAGTTTTATTTTTTTCCATAAATTACATAAAACTTTATACTCACAGGACTATAACTATAATATTATTTTATATAATCAACAATTAAACGTCCTTTTAATAATTTACTAGAACTTTTTAACGTTCTTTGTATAGTTTTAGTTGAACAACTTAAAGCTTCTGCTGTTTCAACTATACTATTAAATTCACCATAAACTATATTATTAAGTTGTTTTACAATAATTGATTTAGAATTCTTTTTCATATTTAAAATCCCCTGTTCTGTATAATTTACATCTTTTCTATTTAGAGCTGATTGTCTCATAGACTCTATTGTTTTATAACAAAGGGTTTTACCTCTGTTTAAATCTCCTATTTGTTTTCTACGTTGTTCACTATATTTAGCTTTCATTTTTATTCTAGTTACTTCTGTATGTTTATAACCAAAACTAGATCCAGCTTCAGTTAATATATTATAATCAGGTAAAAGAGACTTTATATAAAAGTCTTCTAAGTTTAATAATTTCTTATTATTTTCTTGATTAACTATTTCAGGAAATAACTCTAAAACAATGAATACAAAGTTATGTATACCATATTTATTAACTGAATTTTTCAGGACTTTACTACCACTTAAATAGATTAAATGATTTGTAAACCTAGAATTTATTCTTCCTGTAGAAGCAGATCCTATATAATAACTTCAAGTTTTTTTATTTAAAATCATATAAATACCACTAAGTCCTTTAGTTTCTTTAGCTATATTTTTACGAACAGAATCTTCACCTAAATTAACATAAATAAATACAGGTTTAATATTTTTAGATCTTAAAAAGTTCTTTATTTTCTCATTAGGATTATATGATGCAGAATAATATCTTTTATTGTTGAATGTTTTAATTATTTTGCTATTATAAATATTATAATCATTTTGGGCTATTTTAAAGTAACCCAAGAAACCTGTACCTATCATAAGGATAAGGATTATAGCTCCTATTACTCAAGCTAATGTTCTAGGAGCTCTATATGATGCGTAATAGAAACCTCTACCTATGTGCAAGTACACTAAGAAAAAGAATGCTGAAGCTGTATTACTGTGTAAATAACGAATAAGTCAACCGTTTGATACGTCACGCATAATATGCTCAACAGAATTGAATGCTTCAGCTATACTAGGGTTATAATGCATAGCTAAAGTTACACCTGTAATTATTTGTATACCTAGACAAAGCCCTAGTAATGAACCAAAATTTCATAGATAATTTATATTGGTTGGTTGCGAATGATCGATTATATAAGCGTTAACTAATTTTAAGAAAGGATGACTTTTTAATAATCTCATAGTTGTTATTTTTTAAATTAAATAAATTAATAGATACTTATACATAACACAACCTAACCGTATGACTTTATTTTAGAATAATAGTAGTACACACTAAGTCTATTCATTAATATCTCATAGTGCGTGCTTAATGCCTGACGGGAGGCCGCCACACTTGTCGCCTACGGATTGGTTATTTTAATATATTTTTAGGCTGGTATTATAAGCTGTATAAAAAGTATATTTCTTTTCTTAAACGCAAACTAATAATATACTTATGCATTTCAATAAATTATATACTTATATAAATATATATACTGCAAATTTTGCAAATTATTTCTTGCATTTAAACAATAAAAGCCTAGTGCAGCAGCCTACTAACTCTGTGCCACCTATAAGTACTTTATAATTTAAGTGTACAAAAATGATAACAGTGTCGGATAGATAATAGGTTTAATCACCCCCGTCTAACTCGAATATATCAGGCATTTCACACTGTTGCTTTTCAAGTACATAATCTATACATGAACCTTTTTTAGCCTCAGGCTCAGTTTTCTGAATTTTATTTCTATCATTATCATTATCTGAATCTGAATCACTTTTTGTTCTTTTGACTCCTTTACCTTTATCTTCTTCAGCTAATAGTACATTTGATTCATTTTTTTCTTTTTCTACTCCTTTACCTTTGTCTTTTACATCTTCATTAACAGTATCTGTAACATTTTCTGCTTTTTCTACTCCTTTACCTTTGTCTTTTACATCTTCATTATCCGATTCCTTTGATGCAGCAGAATCATCATCTAATCTGTCTTCTACAGAATCATTATCTGAATCTTGTAGCGAACCAGAAGCTTCTCAGTCATTCGGGCTAGTTGGAACTACATGAGGTTGAGCATAAGGAGCGGGTGCTGATGGTCCAGCTTGAGGTGAATCGGGACAGGGTGCAGATGGTCCAGCTTGAGGAGATTCGGCCTCAGACCCCCCTTCAGATGAGTTTAAGTTGCGTCCCGATCTATGATACTCTTCTTGCTGTTCAGCTTCTGCTACCTTCCTGTCAGCTAGCTTTTCTAAAGGAAGATAATAATCTCCATTCTCATCTTTTACAAGTTTGTCTGGATCTACTCGACACCCGAACGTTACAGAATAAAAGTTAGCGGTCTTATTTAGACATTTCTCTTCTTTTTCCTTATCATAAGCCTCCTTGTTCGCCTGATCACTATTATTGCTAGATGGGCGGTCCTTAACCGATAAAAAAGGTGTGGTAGAGAAAGTTCTTATATAAGAACCACCTATTGGATTGAAGTTATACATAAACAAGTGTTTGTTTCATATAATTCGTGAACTACTAGCCGACTCAGATTTTTTTTGATTGAACCCTGATAGACCAACACTTTCCTCGTCACTTAGATAAACTATAAAATTATGATTAGCTATTAGAACTGATACACAAGATACTATAACTGAATTAACTAAATCAAACAATGTTGGTGCGAAAGTATATATAGATACGTAAAAACAAATACTTATAAGTATATAAAGAGCGTAATCTGTTACGACTCCTTTACTTAAATTAGAAACTGTTTTACTTATTGTTGTTAACACTACTCCCATACCATAAGGACCTACTCATTCTATACTACCTTTATCTAATACTTTAGTTGTTTGACCTCCTATATCTAAAACTGTATTAACTATAAATTTATTATAGAAAAATTCTAGTAAGAAACGTTGGTTGAAAAAACCAAATATATAGTAGCCTAAACTAGATAATTTGAAATTTGATATAGCACTAGGTATAAATTCAGGATATACAATAGCTAAAGCTGAAAATAATACTGTGAATATTAAAGGTAATAATTTAAATAAAGAGGGTACAGCAAACTCTGTGTCTATTAATATTTCATGCATAGGGTGAATAAATATACTATTATCTGTAAAGAATCCAGACCCTAAACCAATAAATATATCTTTAGTTAAGTAACCAAAATATATTGAAAATAGAGCTAAGATAACTAGAGGTAAACTTAAGAATATGTCGCCTTCATGTGCATTTTTATAATAATTTACGGGTCCATTAGGATTAGCTAAAAAAGTTAAATATATAACTTTAACTGAATATAGTGTAGTAAATATCGCACCTATTACTGCTATAAAATACACGTTTATACTACTAAAGCAATATTGACCATAAGCAGATTCTAATATAAAATCTTTACTATAGAATCCTGTCATAAAAGGGAAAGCCACTAGACTAAGACTAGCAATTAATATAACTGTATAAGTTAAAGGTAAGAATCACATTAATCCACCATATCTTCTTAAGTCTTGATTATCAACTACAGCGTGTATTACAGCACCTGCACCAAGGAATAACAATCCTTTGTAGAAAGCGTGATTTATTAAATGGAATATAGCAATATTATAAGAAGATAAACCTATAGCTATAACCATCATACCTAATTGAGACATAGTCGAATAAGCAATTATTTTTTTTATATCTTGTTGAAATAATCCTACAAGAGAGCTAAACACAGTAGTTATTGCTCCTAATCATAAACATAAAAGTAATACAGTACTACTGTATTCAATTAAAGGAGATGAACGAATTAATAAATATACACCGGCCGTAACCATTGTGGCAGCGTGTATTAACGCGGAAACTGGCGTAGGTCCTTCCATCGCCATGGGTAATCAAATATGGAGACCTACCTGTGAACTTTTAGCCATAGCTCCGATTAATAAACATATACCTATTATAGTTATAACATTTTCGTTAGTGTAAGGAGCTATTGAGAATATTACATTATAATCTAAACTACCTAAAGATCATAATGTTACAAGCATACCTATTGTTAAAAAACAATCTCCAACTCTATTAGTTAAAAATGCCGCTAAAGAACTTTGATTAGCTGCAATTCTAGTAAATCAAAAACTAACTAAAAGGTATGAACAAACCCCCACACCTTCTCACCCTACAAACATCAACAGGTAATTATTTCCAGTTACTAGTATAATCATCATAAAAGTAAACAAGCTTAAATAGCTAAAGAATCTTTGATTATGCTTTTAAATCAAATTTATCCTACAATTGATTTATTGGGTGTTTGATACTAACAATGGTTATTTATCTTAAAAACTTCTACCTATATTCATACCAGATTTTATCTTTCTAATTGAATTTATACCTTCAACCGTAAGATGAGCACGATTAATCATTAAATTGTGGATTTTACATCAATCAAGATAATCATAAAGTTTTATACCTATAATAGGGTTTTTTTTAAAAAATGGAACTATTATATTGGTAATATCAGCAAAGTCAACTATTGTTAAACTAATTGCAGATTTACCTCCGTATTTGTATATATTTCCTGATCCTAAATATTCAACTATTTTCTCCATTAATCTAAGATCTCTACTATGTTGAGATATTCTAAATCTCAATTGTACTCGATAACCTAATTTACTGTTGGTTGATGGCATACGAACATCAAAGTTTCCCTCTGCACTAACAAATCCTGAAATTCAATCTGGGTCTAAAATTACATTATCAGAATTTATTACAGGTCTTTCAACAGGAGTATACCCTGCAAACTCTGATTTTAACGTGTCAGATAAACCTAAATTCATTGATGCTTTTATATTTACTATTTGATTTAAACCTTCGACAGTAAGATGAGCTTTATTATTTACAATTTTTACCGCTTGTTTAAACAATAATAAATCCGTCGCTTTTTGAGTTAATAACGGATATTTTTCTAAATAAATAATAAGTTTATTTAAATCTTCAATTGAATCTATTGAATAGTTAACTATCTCTCGGTTTAGAGCCATATGTATAGAACCGACACCACCTAAGTATTGTTGTAATAGATATAATAAGTTAAGATCTTTTGTATGTAGACCTAATTGAAATTTCAATTGAACACGTCAACCTAATTTACATGTTTTATTTCTATCTACTATTATACTAAATGAACCCTCACCGTCTATTAAACCAGATCAGACTCTAGGGTTTACAACTGTAGAATTATAGGTAGAATATTTTTTTAAATCGAATTGTTTAGATGGGACTTTGACATAGGAGTTTCAACCTTGTTGCTGATTGAAACCGAGTTTAAAATCCCTGTTTCTTTCGAAACCCCTTAGAGTACACCTTAAATCGAATAATTCTGGCTTAATCGATCAACTGCCGTCTACTCTTTGCTCTTTTACAGCAATACTGTTTAGTATTGTTGACTTAGATCCGCGATTGTCCATTTCGTTTTCACTCATCTTAAGGCTTGTTACCGTACCTGAGTAATTACTTCAGCCACTAATAGTTTTTCAATTATAGCTTGGTACCTTAAGCTTTAGGATATCCCCGGAGTTTGACAGTTTATCCCCATAGACACCTTTTCCCCTGAGGTGTCCTCGAGGATCATGGCTCATATATCCTATAGAATAGATATGAACTAAAGAACTTATTAATAATACAGGTATTAACATAGATACTGTTAAACTATCAAATTGAAAATTTCATACCATATTAAATGATTCACTATGTAATCATCTAAATAAGTATATAGATACTTGATTATTATTTAATCCTACTTCAAAAAATCCAATAATAGCTAATATTGTTGTTGAAATTATACATAGACAACTTAATAAACGACTACCTGACACACCAACTTTTCTACCAAAAAAGCCGGAAACTATACACCCTAGTAATGGTAACACAATTATACTTAAATACATTATTTATATTCTATAGCAATACTTCCTCTTAGTCTATAAAAAGCAACTAGAATTGCTAAGCCAATAGCAGATTCTGCTCCGGCAACTACTATAATGTAGATGGCATACGTTTGTCCTATAATATCGTCAAGGTTAATAGAACTTACCAATATTAGGAATGTTATAGATAATAGCATTATTTCTATAGAAATAAGCATTAATATTATATTTTTTCTATTAAATACGAATCCTAAGATTCCTATTAAAAAAAGTACTAAGGTTAAACTCATGTTTTTATTTTATATATATCAAATTATTCTTATGTTATACGCTAATACATATATATATTATTTTAGTCATTAATGACTAGGGGCATTGTAGATTTGAACTACAATCCTTATGTCCGTAGCATCATGTTTTACCTTTAAACTAATACCCCTTTTAGTATGAGCTTGCACTAGGGCTTGGGCTGTAGACTTCTGTACCCTAAACCCCCCCCCCGGCCCCGGGATTAAGGAAAAATAAATATACATGACCCAAGCCAGCAAAAAATTACTAAATTGACATTATAATAAGTTAAGCATTATGTAGTCAATGAACAAATTTGTCTATATTTACAGATTCTATAACTATAGGCATAGAACTGTGTAATATTCCACATATTTCTGAACACTGACCATAAAATACTCCTTCTCTATTAATAAAAACTGAAACTTGATTTAGTCTACCAGGATATGCATCACATTTTATACCCAATGAAGGGCAAGCAAAAGAATGTATGACATCCCCTGATGTTATAACAAATCTAATATGTGTTAACTCAGGTACTATAACTCTGTTATCTACTTCTAACATTCTTAATCCTCCTTGTTCTAAATCAGATTCTGGTACTATATATGAATCAAATTCTATAAATTCTTCATTAGAATCTATAAAATCAGGATACTGGTAACTTCAATATCATTGGTGACCTTCTGCTAAAACTGTCATTGAGGGATCATTTATTTCATCCATTAAATATAATAATTTAAAAGATGGAAAGGCTATAAGTATTAATATAACTGCAGGTGTTATAGTTCAAATTAACTCGATTAAAGTCTATAAATTCATGTAGTTTCCTACATAATTGGACTATATTATACCTTTAATAAGGTTTTCACGTGTAGTCTCTAGGGAATTTTATATTTCCTGCTGATTGTCCATTGTTACATCCATTAAGATTTTCACTATTAAAGTACTTAAGGCTTTAGAAGTTTCCAGCATATAGTGAAATTTTATTCATAGTTATTGTAAGCTAAGATTTTGAACCTGAAAATTTATATTTCTCTTTGAAGATTTCCCCTGAGTTTTTATATCTTATAATAGTACTTCCACTTATATCTAAAAATTTACCAGCTCTTCTAGCTGAAACAAAACTACCTATCAATTTAAATCCTTCAGATGAACACTTTTCATATATGTATATCGGATTACCTCTTACTGCACTCATTTTTAACTTAGTTTCTTCAGAATGAATTCTACCTAAAGCTTTTTGTCTCATTAACTCAATAGCTGATTCATTATGAGTTTTTCCAAATAAAGGGTTATTATCTTTTACTTTTCTTAAACTCATTAATATTTTAGTTTCTTCTGAGGCAGTACGACCGAATAAAGCTGATTTTTCCTTTACATATATTCCTTTTAAAGACTTACTAATCTTCGCTTTAGTTTGTTCGGAGTGTTTATGATCAAGGGAACTTCCAGCTACTTTTAGTATGTTATATTCAGGATTTAATTTATCAAAGTAATGTTGTTCTCTAGAAAGCAAATCAGAAATTTCACAGTATTCTAATATTGTAACAGAAAAATTAGAATACCCATATTTAATTAATGCTCTTGAAATTATTAAACTATCTCTAGTTTTTAAATAACTAAGATTAAAATATTTTTGAAATCTTTTAGATAGGTCTTTAGACTGACCTACATAAATATCATTTGTTAATTTATTAGTTAACATATATATCCCTGATTTATTTTTATTCTCTTTTAAGATATCCTTTCTAGCGTCAAAAGCATCTAGATACACTTTTACGGGCTGGGTTATTTTATTAACAGGGTTATTAACTGACGAAGTACTATAAATACGTATAAAACTACGAGAATTTACATTGTGTCACAAATTCTTACAACACTTTTGAATAGGCACTTTTCTACCATGGTTTAAATACTTGTGTGATATAGGTGCATCCTCGAAGTTTTTTATTAAAGAATAGAGTATTCATCCTACACTAAATAAGATTAACACTAAATAATACATGATGTTATCATGTAACTCAACTAAACCTTCCATTTGTGGAGTAGCGCTATCTTGGAAATATAAACCTCAAGCGCTAGGCGCGTCTAAGTATATAAATGTATTTAATAAATTTTTCATAGTTTGGTAAAAACTATAGAATTTCTAATTAAATAGAATTGTTTTTTAGTATAAACATACCTACCCTCCTCCTTATACACATATCAGCGTTATAAACAGTTTACTTATAACCAAACAAAATTAAGCTACGTATAGTAATAATAATGACATCATTAAAGCGAATAACGCAGTTGCTTCTGAGAAAGCAAAACCTAATATTGAGTAAGAGAATAATTGGTTTTTTAATGAAGGGTTTCTAGCTACACCTATTATTAAACACCCAAATACTACTCCTATTCCTACTCCTGCTCCTAATACACCCACTGTTGCCAACCCTGCACCTATTATTTTTGAAGATTGTAACACGGAAATGCCTTTTTAATATAATCTCTCTAACATGAAGTCTCTATACCTACTTTGCCCCTAAAAAGTCTTATTTTTTATTTATGAACGCGGACTGGTGACGAAGTATGCATGCCTCAGCCTATAAAATTGGAGTTTTAGCATATTTTTCTTGAGCGTAGAAAAATAATGTGGCCTTGTAGGCATGCTTATTTAGTTTGTGTGGAAGAAAAGCATTTAGTTTACTTATTCTCGTATAAGATATTTACAAATTTATTTGATTTATAACAATAATTAAAAGATTGTCTACTATCTATTTTTAATGCATTTTTACCTAATTCAAATACAAATCCTGCAGTAATAATACCTATAAATATAAGTACTATTATTAAACCATATATCCCATTTTCATAGCCACTAAGACCAAAAGGATAAATTACCAGAATTTCTAAATCTAATAAAAGATATACTAAAGCAAAAATAAAGAATTTTACACCAAATTGAGTTCTATTTTGACCTAAAAAACTATGAAATCCACACTCGAATATAGAGTATTTCTCTTGGTAAGGGTTATGTGGTGCTAATATAAAATTAAGAGCTAAAAATAATATTGTTAATATTGACACAACAATAAAAATAAAAGTCATACTACTCATTTAACCATTAAAAAGAATTTGTACCAATATGGTACCCATGCTTAGCCATTCTTTATTAATAAATAAAAATAATAGGATTTGTAATGTTATACAGGATATAACAAAAGATATAGGACTTGATATAGCTATATTATTATATTTAAAACTTAAATTTTTGTGCGTGACCGGTGGTCCAGCAAGAATTGTTTTATTCATAATAGCCGAGCTAACATTACCTCTTATTAGTACAGCACCTTTTAATACTAAATTTTCTAATAAAGTATTAATTTTATAGTCCGGTAAGCTGAAAAACATTTCTTTTACTATACTTAAATAGTACACAGCACCTATAACACTAGTTAATATAGCGATTAAAGATAAGAATATTAAACCTTTATCTATAGCTGCACTTAATACCATTTGTTTACCAAAGAATCCTATTAAAGGAGGTACACCTACAAATGAAAAAATAGTAATAGCTAAACTTAAAGCTAAAACAGGATTAATATAAAAATAACCTTTTAATTGATTTACTAATTGTATAGGAGAATTAGTTTTATCCATTAATTCTTCATGTTCTTTATTTTCACTAGTATAGCAATATAAAGAGAAACCTATTGCTACTAGTATGAAAAATGCATTTAAATTACTAATTGTATATTGTGTTAAATAAAATATAAATGCTTGAGTTGACTCAATACTAGATATACCTAAAGCTAATAATATAAAACCTACATGACTTATTGTACTATAAGCAAATAATCTTTTTATTCTAAATTGAGTTAAACCTACTACTGTTCCTATTATTAAGGAGAATAAAGAACTCATTAATAATATGAAAGTTCAACTCATTTCATTGCTATGAGACCCTGACCCTGTATAATAAACTAATTGCAACAATAAAATAAATATAGAAATTTTAGCTATTAAAGCTACAAATGTTGTAACTATAGTAGGTATAGCATCATAAACGTCCATATGATGTCGGTTAAATTTATCGTCCAAATTAAAGAAAATAACAACTTTATATAATCATATTACTCTCAAGAAGTAGTTTATTTTAGATATCTACCTTTATTCATTCCTGTTCTTATTTGACGAATCTGATCGAAACCTTGGTTAGTTAAATGATTTTTTGTTTGTACCATTTTTGCTACTTTAGCTCAATCTTCAAAATCCTTAGATTTAACACCAAGAACAGGGTATTTATTGAAAAAAGGTAAAATCTTTTCATAATTATTTTTGAATGATTGACATCTAAACTCAGTATAATCTTTATACGAATAAGTTTGACCACATCCAAAGAAATCTACTAAACTTTTCAATAGTAATTCATCTCTAATATGTTGAGTTACTACAAAAAGTAATACTACACGACTTCCTGTTTTATGTAATTTAGATTCTCTAGTACTAATTTTAAAACAACCATCACCACTTGTAAAACCAGCTACCCATTGAGGGTCTAATTTGAAACTAAGTGGTAATAATGGTCTTGCTAAAGCAACAGTATCAGGAAAAGCCTCTAAGAGTAAAGGAGTTAATCCTTTATTTAAAGAAGCTCTAATATTAATTATTTTTTGCAAACCTTCAGCTCTTAAATGTTCCCCTCGTTGCATCATAACGACTACTTTTTTAAATAATAAATAATCAGAATATTTCTGAGTTTTTAGAGGATATTTATCAAAATGAGGTATTACTTTTGTTATAATTTGATCTAAAGAACCTATTGTAAAATCACAACAACCATTTCTTTCTTTACCTATTCTTCCTGCTCCAAAATAGGCTTTAATAAGTTTTAAAATATCTAGGTCTCTAGCATGAAGATTAATTGAGAAATTAACCTCGAATTGTCAACCTACTAGGTTTTTTGGTGATTTACGAATTAAAACAAGAAAGCATCCTTCTGCATCAGAGAATCCTGATATAAATCAGGGGTCTAAAGGTAGTTTGCTATTGTCTAAGTTAGACACAGTAGAATAAAGTTGTCTTTGAATAATTTGGTTAGAAGGGATTTTAACTTGATAACTTCTTTCGAAGCCCAGTAGAGTATATCTTAAACGCGGTAAATTAATACCACATCAACTACCATTTACTCGTTGCTCTTTTACAATAATACTCTTGGTCGAATGTATTACTGACTTAGATCCGCGATTGCCCATTTCGTTTTTACTCATCTTCTGGCTTATTACTATACCTGAGTAATTAGTTCAGCCACTCATATATTTTCATATATGGCTTAGTACCAGAAACTTTAGGGGTTTCCCGGAATTTGATAATTTACTCCCAACGTTTGTTGATAAGGATTTCCCAAGTCCTTTTTTAGGAGATCAAAAATGAAATGGTGCTGCACTTACTTTAAATAAAAATCCTATAGTAAATATAACTAAAGAGATATTTATATAGTAAGGTTTATATCATAAATCTGTATAGCTTATATCACTTATACTAGTTATAATATATAAATTATCTAGACTAGTACTTCCTGAATTGGCATATAATAAACCTGTCCCTAATAAATGAACTGGAAAAGTAACTCTATTACCGAATCACTCCCCCTTTCCCGAACCGTACGTGATGGTTTCCCATCATACGGCTCTCCAGATTTGGCCTTAGATTTTTTTTTTATTCGTTGTGAGATGTTTTATGACTATGATGTTTCATGTGGCACTCTCTACATAATGGTATTTGCTTACGATTCTTTCGAGCCATAATTTTATCTACTTCGTTAGCTTTAGGATTAAGGTCCTTCATCATACGAACGTGATGCATCTCCACTCTGTAGTCGGAGTCACATAGAACACAAGTAATACCTTCCAAAGAAGCTTTGGATATACTTCGGGCATTGAATTTTAAATATATATCATCCACTTTTATATTGAAAGACGCAGTGTTTATTCCTAGTACTAGTTTTACGAACCCATGCTTATCTTGCCCTTTAAGATTTTTACCATAAGTTGCAAATATTTTAGCTTGAGTTCCAGCTTTGAATTTGGCTGCTAGAAGTCTTGCACAAGATTCTTTCAGTATATAGTGTACTTTTGCTGATAGTGCTTTAAAATTATCTGCGAAACGATAGTATTGTATTATACCTCTATAGACTGAATTGTATAGTAGAATTATAGCATCTTTAGATTCTTGCATTCAGATAAATTTTGGGTATGGTCTACCTTTTTTTAAGAAACCATTGCTTATCAATTTTTTTGTGACCTTGTCTATCGGGGCTAGAAGTCTCATATTTTTTATATTTCTGCTCAAAACATTTCTTCTTCTAGAGTAAGTCTCATGATTACTTCTTTTGACTCTAACCGATAGGAATTCAGCGTGTTCTGTGTTAGCGTTGGTTATTTTGGTTTTAGCTTCGGAAAGCTCTAACCCTAACTCGTCCTTCAAGAACACCTTAATCTTTGACATAAGATTTACACAGTCTTCTTTTGATCCTCTAACACCTATAATTCAGTCATCTGCATATCTAATGTATTCCATCTTCTTAAATTTAGGGTCGATATCTAGCTTAGACGGGATTAGTCGTAAAACTTTATGTAAATTTAATTTCTCCCTCAGAGTTTTGGCTCTTTCCTTTTTACGGGACAATCGATTATAGATTGGGTTAATAGTAGCTTTGATTCCCACGTCGAAATCTTCTTTTAGTTCACCGATAAAAACGTCGAGTTTATCGAGAAAGATATTTGCTAATATGGGGCTTATTATTGAACCTTGAGGTGTTCCTGCTACGGAGTGAGAGTAAGTTATGAATTCCATGTAACCCGCTTTCAACGCTTTACGAATTAAATCCAAAAATCTTGGGTCTTTAATTCTTTCGTTCAAGACATCCATCAGTTTGTTATGATCTATTTCGTCAAAACATTTAGTAATGTCTCCTTCTATAAATCATTTGGCCATAACGAATTTCTGTCTAACCATTTTTAATGCGGTGTGGCAGCTTCTGTTAGGTCTAAACCCATGACTGCTTTCGTTGAAAGTTGGTTCATAAATAGCTTCTAATATCATTCTTATACATTCCTGTACTAGTTTGTCTCTAGGAGGGGCTATAGTCAATGGTCGTTTACCTCCGTTAGCTTTTGGTATATATATTCTTCTTCCGGGGTGGAATTGGAAAGTACCATCTTTCAAGCTATTGATAATATTCACTATAACTTCTTCTGACAATCCTTCCAACGTAGTAGGTATTATACCCGGAGTCATGTTGCCTGGCTTACTTTTGAATTTTTGATAAGCTGCGTAATATAATTCTTTATCATATAATAATCTGTATAATTTATCTTTCACAACAAAAACTTTGTTATTTCTACAAAGTTCATAAATCTTCTGTAGTTTACCAAAACCGTCAGTTGAAACTGTACTGGAACTTCCAGCGATAGTGGTGTAGCTACAGACGCTAAATCCTGGAGTCCTTCCCATAGATGGTACTATGACTCCTCTGTTACCATGGTCCTTTAGGACTGTAGGTAATCCCGTAGTTCCAATTATTATTTTTCTTAATCCGTCCTTAGAGTCCCCACTCTTTACGTTATATGTACTTATTGTACCCTGGTTGCTGTTGATCCATTGTACGATTCTTCATATCCAAATCATACACAATGCACATATCCTATTTCTGACTAGATATGACCCTCTTGTAGAGATACCTGGTAAATAGGGTTCAGGCAGTTTAGCTTTACTCATAGACGGCTCGGCTCGATGGGTCACTAGACTTATCAGATTTCATCCTTCCCCACCTTTTGACAGAGATGCTAAGTTAAATGTCGGGCTTTCCCCTTCATCTAACTCTGTTGCCGGAGTTATGTATGGATAATAACTAAGTCGTTTAGACTCATAATAATAATTAGCACAACGGCGCACTATAAAGCAAGAACTTAATCCACCCAATAAAAAGTATATTAAACCCCCTGTAGTTGATAATTCTGAATTTCTATATATAGTACTTAATATATATAATCCATAACTTTGCAATTCAATAGCTAAAAATATAGAAACTAAATCATTAGTAGACATCAATAATATTGATCCTGTTATTACAAATAATAATATTAAAGGGTATTCTATTATTTTTAGATGTTGTCCCATTTTATTAATTATTTTTGTATTATAATAAACAAATTTGTAAAATAACAAGTTTTTTAGAGATGAATATTCAGATACTCAAACCTTTCTAGGGTAAAAACTAGTTAAAGTCAATATTAATATACTTATTAAAAATATAAATATATGAAATATTTGTGTAATGTTTGTAACTAATAATAAACCCCCATGTATACCTACACCTTTAGTAATTACAGTTAAAGAGGATAGATCATTTAAGATACAATAAATTAAAATAATTATAGCTATTCTATTAAATAAAATAGATATATCACGTCTTAGATTAACGGCGTTAGAAAGCAAAAGAGATAAGATAGATATTATTATCATAGTTCAAAAAAAATAGTTCAACCCTTAAGATTGAAACCTGAATAAATAATCAGGATAAGTTCAAACACTAGAAATTGAGGAGTGCTGCTAAAAGGACAGAACACATTCAATTAGAAGTACAGCTATCTTAATTTTCATCTTAAGATCATTAAATGAAAATACTATATATTTATTGTCATGTATTCAATCTGATCAGCTATGTGTGAAAGTAAGGTCTCTGTAAATGCGTCTCTATAAAAATATTATATAATCACCTAAATCAGTCAAGGTTGAAGCCTGAGAAGAGAATCGAACTCTTATTACCAACGTATGAGATTAGAGTTTTACCTTTAAACTACCCAAGCTTGGAAAATGTAGGGCTGGTTTCTTAATAGTCATACATAAAAAAAATATATTTTTATTATGACCGGCTTCGCTGAAGAACAAATATATATATAGGTAATAATACACGAGCTTTAGCATATTTTTCATCTTTATATGCAAGCGTAGCTTGCTTGCAACAAAAATGGCGTATCCTTTAATATTAAATTTTAATTTTTATATTAATAGCTTGCATATTATTCTTGTTAAACATGAATAAAGGCCTAGCCCCAAACCACATATAAATAAGTTGAATAAATACACCTTAAGCAGTTTATCTCTTGAATGTTATCCTACACTAATTTTTTATTCTTGTTCTTATGTATATCTACAAAAAAGCAACCTTACTTCTGATCCATCTCCTGTTGGTGTGAAGGGGTCAACTGAAAACCAGCGAACCTGTATCTATTTATGTCTGATATAGGTAAACTTTTAGGTCTTTTTAACGGAGATAAACAGGGAAATAATTTTTAGGTTAAAGCCCTTTATTTAAAGAAGTTTTTAGGCTAGCAAGCTAGCAAGCTAAAGCTCGAGAATTTTAATTCAACCTTTCATGTGTTGTTTTAACCCTTACAGGGGGGATACGCAAGAAAAAAAATGCTACTGCTGCTTCGCCAGCCAGCCAGCTAGCCAGCCAGCCAGTAAGCAAGCAAGAAAATGATTTTGTTTTTCTCTCATTAAAGGATAACTAAATGTGTGCATGTATGTTACACCAACCAACAACCTTAATTATATCTTTACGTTATTGGACTTTATGTTGTAAATACATCATTAGTATTAATATAACCTACATTAAAGAAAGATTTAATTTGTGAAAGCACATCTTGATCTCTTGCATAATGACAAAACATGCTTTAACATTTCATCTTACAATAGGTGATCTGCTTTTACTAATCCCTATATAAAAACAACCTTTTCATACCATACCATACCCTGTGTTTTTTATATAATTAAAAACAAGACGAATCCAGTAACTTAATTTGGATTTAATCTATAATTTAAATTACTATTCATATTTTAATATTTATATTTATAAAAAGTAACATAAGGGTAAAAACCTGGATTCGAACCAGGAGCCAACTACACCACAAGTAGTTGCTCTACCGTTGAGCTACAATTACCTTATAATAAAAATTATATTTATCTCAACACCCTATAATTCATGATTTGTATATTAATTTTTACTAAAAATAATAAATAAGTATATTAATACTTTATTCTTAATAATTTTTTGTGCATGTTTCACCAGAAGAGATCAGGGTGGCTAAGCTAAGCTACGCCTCTAAGAAGCTAGAAAAATAAGCGCTACTGTGAAACCAGCCAGCAAGAAAAATGTAGGCGCAAGCTCTTAAATAATATATTTTTATTCTTACAATATATTAAACTAGAGTGTTCAACATTCTTATCTCTCGCTGCATTTTAGGGTATCGTTTTATATTATTCTTATTTACTATAACTGTTACAAAGCCTGTTGCTAATAAATGGTTAATTTTATTGCTCAGCATATGCTCCGCATAGAGATGAAGGAACTTTACCTTAGCTTTTTTGAGATTTATTAAAGCTTCTGGGCTGAATTTACGATCTTTAAATTTTAATAAAGTTTCGGTTGAATGTTTAAGACCCAAATGTGAATTAGCTATCTTTAATATGTTATATTTAGGCGAGCTTTAGCTTGCTAATCCTTCGGATATGCAAGCTAGCCATATATTTATATAATATTCTTCCCTTATTGTGCAGGGGCTCCGCCCATGCAAGCAATTTGCTCTTTATATAAATAAATTTTAGATTTACTTTTTCTACGTTTAAGTAGTATACAACAGGTATTTTATTTATGTGGGCGAAGCCCCATCATTTTTATACTTTATATTCTAAATAGAGACACTACCTCTATTTATTTAAAGGTGATTAGAACAAACATCTACTGATATTATGGAAAGTGTCTAGAACACCTAGTTCTAAATAGGCGTAGCTTCGCTTAGCCACCAAAAATTTATCTCGAGGTGATTCGAACACCCAATACTAAACACCAAAAATTTATGTCTTACCTAATTAGACAACGAGATATTATTATTTTATTGAACTTTCTATACGAAACTATAAGATATTTTAGTGTGTGCGCATAGCGCAAGCTATGCTATGCGCTATTAAAAACAAACTTTATAACAATATGTCCAGCATTATGCTGTATTTTTTGTGCGGCATACTTCGTCAGCACGCAAGAAAAAATTAGAAGTATGCACAAAAAAGAGATGAGTTTTTAACTAAATAAACAACTTTACAAAACAAAAAGAGCTTGCTGACGAAGTATGCATCCCTTTAATTGGAAATTTTTAAATAAAGGAATAAGGGAAGTTTAAATATCTTTAAAGGCAGATATAGCTAAAACTACTGCTTTCTGAAGAGGATATAACCAGATTTTAAAGTGTTAACTATTTTATCCGTTTATACCTCATCATTTGAGTGTTGAGTTATAATAATTCTTAATTTAATAGAAAAACCTGTAACACAACTTTAGTGCGTGCCTTGCCGCCTTCTGTTTTTTATAGCATAGCTTAGTAAACACAAAAAAAAGAAAAACAACCATCGCCACTGAAAAACCCTGCAAGTCCATTATAATCAATTATATCAGGCAAGCTTACATTAGTCATAAAAACTTTTTGTGTGTGCGCTTTATTATTCTTGTTAAACAAGAATAATATGCAAGCTCTTCATTTTATTTTGATAACTTACGTAATAAAAAGAAACAAATTCTCTATTTATAGATAATTGGACTTGAACCAACACGATATTTAAATCAATTGTACCTAAAACAATCCTGTCTCCCTAATTTCAGCATATCTATATGTAATAATTAAGCTTTACGGCTTTAATGTAGATATCAATCTTTACTTATAAGAGTTTTATTTATTAAACTTTACATATTCCAAATTAAATAGAATCAATAGGTAGCAAGAGAGTCTAAAATCTATAGGGCTTACCATGTGTTAGGCTTCTTCCTCTTACTGTACTTACATTAGTATCTTGGATAATGGTAAACAAATGTTTAATGTGTGAATAATTACCTTTCCTTAGAATATACAAAGTATCTTTATTATGTCTTCAGAAGTCAGCTTTGTTATTCTCTAAACAATTCTTTACAAACACACCACCTATTTCAATATATGTTACTTTACAAGGTTGTTATATTTCTATTGCTTGATATTCAAATGAATCATTTACGATAATAGAAAATATATTAAACGTATCTAGTTTCATGTAAGCAGAGAAATTAGCTACTCACCATAGTTCAATTTATACTGTATTATTTAAGAGCTTGCGCCTCTTGTAGCTAAATGTGTTAAGTTGTGGTTATTTGAATTATTATTCATAGTAATTAAAAAAAATAATATCTGAATTATTAGAGCTTGCGCCTGAAAATTAGAGTTTCCTCATTATTGTCATCATCATTATTTTAATATGAATAAAAGAGCCGTACATACACTCCGCCCTAAAAAACTGTAAATCCTATCCAAATCTATTAACCTATGTTAATTGTAATAATTTTTATATTATTTTTCCTTAATTATAAAATAAAGTATTGATACGGGTAGTCAGATTTGAACTGACACATGCTGAGTGGAAACCAGTAAGTCTACCATTAACCTATACCCGTTGGCTACAAAGCCCTTTGGCTTTAATCTATATATTTTATACTATTATAATATCTATTAAAACATATTAACCTATAACTCCATTATAAAAATTAACATTATACATCAAGATACCTTGATGTAATTAAAATATAATATATAACAACCTCTTTGTTATATGCTTTATTTTACTTATTTAGCGTAGCATATTGCGCTAAGCGTTACTTGTTTCACCAAAGCTCACTATAATTAAGTAATATATTATTTAATATAGAGCTCTGCTTTGCAGCCTTAATTATAATTTTGCAGATAATTAAGGCTGTTGGTTGGTGTAACATACATACATGCACATATTTATTAATTTATACTATGGAGATGTCAGGAATCGAACCTGAAACAGCAAAATGCAAGTTTACGGTTTTGCCAATTAAACTACACCCCCTAAAAGTAGTAATTTATTATTAATCAATTTTTCTAGCAATTTTTTTTCCTGTTTAGCATAGCTTGCCTTAAAAACAACACGTAAGCTATAAATGGCATTTATACTTCTTTGTGCTGTACTTTACTTTTTTGTGCGGCATACTTCGTCAGCACGCAAGAAAAAATTAGAAGTATGCCTCCTACAAAGAATATAACAATAACCTTACTTAAGTTTATAAGTGTAAAAAAATATCTTGCAGGCTGGTTTCTGATTTTTTACCCGTGCTTCGCTATAAAGAAGAGCTTACGCAGCTACTAAAAGATTAAAAATTTTCATTTTCATAGATATATAATTAAATAAAAGAAGCAAATATCTTCTAATTGAAAAGGGGATGATTCCAACATCCAAATTACACCGCCATTAGCTAAATGTTGTCTTACCTATGATAACCTTTCTTGTTATATTACTATAAGATCTAAAAGGGATGCGAGGCTAAAAATATTTTAGAGCTCGTTAGCCAAATTAATTATTATTTTAGGACTTGCAGGGATCGAACCTACATTTCAATGATTAAAAGTCATATGTATTCACCATTATACTAAAGTCCCTTCACTGCCCACGGTAAGACTTGAACTTACAACCAAAGCAATTTCAGTGCTCTGCTCGGCCAATTGAGCTTCACGGGCTTACTTAGAGATACAGGAAATTTGAATCAGGTGTAAAAACACAAAGACTATCTCATCTAAATTACATACCTAAATTATCTGTATATAATTCTAGTTACATAATAACCACTACCCTTATGTCGGCAAGCTACTCTTTTTTCTAGCAAAGCACAAACATAGGGAGATATGAGAATAATGCACAACAAGAAATTGTGATGCTCTTGAAGAAAAGTGCGTTATTTCTTCAGTATTAATATTTTTCACCATTAATGCTAAAGATTTACAATTGGTTGGGCTGCGCCTTTATTATTCTTGTTAAAGAATAATATGCAAGCTCTAAAATTTTATTTAGAAGCGTAGCTTAGCCACTGATTGTAAATAATACTTAAAGTAATCTTCAGAATAAATTAATAGAAGATCTTACATATTAGTCCAATACCACACTTATTATTTAAATCTTTATTTATTTTATTTAGATATCAGAATAAACTGATTTAAAACTCATAGGAGCTTGCGCTTTCATTTTTTTGTGCTTTATTTTTCTATGCCTTACAAGGCTTGGCTAGAAAAATATGCAAGAACTAAAAATAGTACATAAATACTGTATCTAAGGAGTGACTTGAACACTCATGGGTACTACCCCAGGTTGGCTTAAGCAACCTCTGTCTACCATTTCAGCACTTAGACTTAAACTATTATTCAAATTCAAATTCCAGCATACAGGCTAGGGCTAAAGTGAATCGAACACTTATTTTTACTGTTATGAGCAGTATGCTTTACCAATTAAGCTATAACCCTTTTTGTGCTTTATTTAGGGTGCTTAGCGATTTTTTCCTTGCACTAGCTAAGCTAGAAAGCACAAAAATACAAAAACTATTTTATATTATTCATATTATTTTTAAAGTTATCAATCTTTAATGCTAGCTCTGAAGTTTAAAATTTATAGTTATTATAAAGCTCAATAACTTTTTATAGGCCGGTGTATGAAACATACATACTTCTAATTTTTTCTTGCGTGTTGACGAAGTATGCCGCACAAAAAAATACTAAAAAATTAAAATGTTTTGTCATAAAGGATATTTCTTGCAGATTTTTCTAGCTAAGCCTTTCAAGGCATAGAAAAATAAAGCTGCACAAAATTTGAATAATAATAATAATTTTCATCTCTTTTGGTGTTTTTCTTACTGACTCCCTGCGTAGCATACAGGGGTGCTTTGTAAGGGTGCTTTAACAGGATATGTAAAATCGCGCAAGCACTCAGGCCTGCGAAGCGCGAAGCACGGCTATTTTTAATATATTAGAGAAAATTACAGAAGACTTATAAATAATTACTCTGCCTATATAGTCATAGCTTGCGCATAAATAAAATCTAATACAGATATATCCTCTATGTGTGCATGTATGTATGTTTTACCAACACAGCCTTAATTAAAAATATAAAGGCAAAAGTATTCCTTGTTTTAACTATCAAAAACTAATCTTTGGCATCGCAGTAAAACCTCTAAATCATTCAAGAAAATCCAGAGTTGAGTTAAATTACAATTATTAAAGTTTTGGGCCAGGGCCGTCAAATTTGTTTACATATTTAAGGCTGCAAAGTAGAGCTCTAAATAATATACCTATGTTCACTTTGAGCTATCTTAATTTATGAATTAAGGACTCATTGTACTTAAAGACTTGCGATAAAGAGTCTTAATTATTGTTACGAGCAGTATGCTTTACCGATTAAGATATAACGCTATACGCGGCTATAGGTCTTGCACCTATATACCCCGGACATGAGCCGGATATGTTACTGTTACATCAAACCACAGTATAGACTAGACAGGATTCGAACCCGCGGTGGTAGCATTGAAAGAGCTATGTCGTAACCGCTTGACTACTAATCTTTTTTATTTTAATGAGGCTACAAAGCAGAGCTCAGAATTTGTCCTACCTATTCTTGCTGGCTCTTACACTACTATACCTTTATTTATATTTTGTTTTGTGTATGACTGATTTATATAGAAGCAAAGCTCACTAGGTGTGTTTTGTACTTTAATTTGTTATTGCTTAGCTTCTTAGTTTAATTTGTTGTTTCTATGTATTTTGTACTTTATCTCGAAAAGATCAGGGTGACTAAGCGAAGCTACGCTTCTAAGAAGCGAGAAAAATATGCAAACCATAACCTTATTCTTAGGATCAGAAGCAATAAAAATCGCGGAGCCTTAAGCCTGCTACAACAAATAGGTAGGCATATTTCTTAAAGGTGAAACATGCATTATTTGACCTGCACCCTATCTCTTCGAGATAGTGCATGTTGACCTGTAAGGGTTAAAGCAGGTAAAAATAAACATGACATGTATACCTTGCAAAAACAATAACAAGTGAGCTTGCGTGATTATACAAGAAAAATATAGCTAAAGATAAGCAAGCTTTGCAATACAAATATAAAGATTGCTAATTATACTATATGTTAGCCCGGTGCAAGTATTGCACTTGCTTCCATTGATTACAAAACAATTACATTTACTTTTATGCTAACCAGGCATAGATATATTTATAAATAGTGAATTATTAAATTAGTACTTTATTCTTTAAAATCTCAAGATTCGTACGGATAAAGCCTATAAATTTCGTAATAGTATATTACGTATATTTAAGAAATATCTTAAGATAAGTTTCGTGCCTATATGCTTTCAGCACTTATCTTTAACTAACTTAGCGTTCCTGCCGTGCTTATGCTATACATTTGTCTTAGTAAAAGAAACATCCTTATGTATAATAATACAGAAGATATATATATACAAAAGCATATATATATTTAATATTTAGGCACATAAACAACAGGTAAACCATAGGTTAGTAACCATATTTTAACCTTATGAGTTAAACTCTTCTTGTTCCTTGCGTACAAAAGTTTGTTCTTATTTTATTCTAATTCCCTCTAGAAGATAGAAACCATACTGTCTCACGACGTATTTAACCCAGCTCATGTAACTTTTTAATCGACGAACAGTCGCACCCTACATAGTTCCTGCGTCCATGAGGATAAGTTAAGCCGACATCGAGGTGCCAAACCGCGCACTCATTTTGTACACTCTTGCGCAAATTAGCCTGTTCTATATGTTATCATATTATTCTATTTCCATTTCTTTCAAAATGGTTCAGACTATGTCTTCATTTTTATTCTATATATTTAAGATTTCCTTTAATATTTACTACTATTAAGCACCACTTTCTAATCCGTATACTATTATTGATATAATATAAATCTAGTAAATTCTTCCTCTATTCATGGGCATACTTCTAACGAAGTATGCCCCCACTAATTTTATTTATAGCCGGAGGCTCATCTTATAATCCTGATTCAGTTAAATGCTTTTTATTCTCAATTAATTCAGCAACTTTACATCAATCTTCAAAATCCTGTGATTTTATACCTATTATCTTATTGGTGTGAAAAAACGGAAGAACTTTCTCATTAATGTCCGAAAATTTTGTAACAACAAATTCTAACCATGAAAATTCGGACTTATTTTTTTCCTTAAGATATCCACAATTATAGTAAGATACTAAACTATCCATTAGAGCCTTATCTCGACTGTGTTGAGTAATCGAAAAAACTAATTGCACTTGTATACCTAGTTTAGATTTCGATTTTAATATCTTGCATATTTTTCTAGCCAAGCCTTGCAAGGCATAGAAAAATAAAGCACAAAAAACACTCGAAGAAGTAAAGCCAGCTAATCACCTTGAATCTGGTATTTCTTTATTTATTATTAGCGGTCTATCCTCAGAAGTTATATCAGGGAAAGCCTCCTTTAGTTCGTTAGTTAGACCTCAATTTAATTTGGCCTTAATACTTACTAATTATTCTATTCCCTTAACAGTTAAATGTTCTTTATTTTTCAATATATGATAAGCTTTAGCTTGCGCACAAAAAGTTTATAGTCTCCTAATTTTTGGTGGCGTGCCTCATAATAGGGTATTTATCGAAATGATCTATTACTACACCTAAATGCTAAAAACGTGTGATTTTCAAACTTGCAGCATTATCAGTATCATTACCTAGAACTCCTACTTTTCATGTTTATTTTATTTTTTTCTAATATAACTTTATCTTTTTTATGTGTGCACAAGCGCGCAAGCGCGCAAGCTAGTGATTTGAAAGATTAATCCAGCTAAAAAGCTTTTATTCTTTTTTCTTATGACAAAACATCCAAACGCATCACTAAAACCAGTAATAGTGTTCAAAGATCAAGTGTGGGAACTGTAGTTATTTGTGAAGAAGCCATTGTACTATAAGATTTACCCACCTGAAATCCAACCTTTTACAGCAAAAGCTCCAATACGTCGTTTTGAGTTATATACTGAATAGGATACATTTGAATTAGAATTTCCTCTAAATAAAACTGAACTTAAACCTTTGAATGATGAATCTACATTCTTCAATCCTCCTTTTCATTTTAATGAATATACAGAGCGATCTGCTCTATAACGTTTAGTTAATCTACCTTTAATTTCTAATTTTATACCTCTCATATTTTTATAACCTATAGAATTATATATTGTATTATGAATTAGCTTAGTATTAGAACAATCACCTAATAATTTGTGCGTGGCCAGTATATTGTTAACCTTTGGTTCAGGATAAGCAGGCCCAGAAAAAAAATTATTCTGAGAGCCACGCCACAAATCTTTATCCTTATCCGTAGGATAAGGATATGTATACACAGGAGCAGCAGTATTATTTAAAATAGAAATTAATTTTAAATTTTTATATTTGTGCGGGGCACTTAAAAATAAATTAATGTTTTGAGTTTGTGAGTGTAGACTTTCTATCTCTGCTGCTTCGCTGTACCCCTTATGGCTTAAGCTAGTTTTTATAGTATTAACAGGTAAATAAGCTCTATTTAATATACTAAACATATTTCTCACAATAGAAAATTTTTTTTTTCTTTTTAATTTTAAAGCTAAAGCATTAGTAAAAAGATCTGTATTATATGCAATAGATTTCAAATTTATTATATTATATTCTATTTTTTTTCTTATTATTTTATTTAATATCTTACTTAAAATAGGTAAAAATATTTGTTTATTAAATTTATACTTATTAAGAGAATACATTAAGTCATATTTTCTTAATCATTTCAAATATGTATTTCAGTATTTACTAATAATAATACTTCATATTTTTTTCAAATAAATATTATGGAATTTTATAAATTGATTAAAATATTTTAATTTATAATTTAGAAAGATTTTCTTAGGTATTGGACGATCAGTAGAAAAAGTAGATTCATATAGATATTTCTTGTTTTTAAGACTAAAATTATGGAATATTTTGTATATTCTACTGCTGCTTCGCAGGCCTGAGGCTTTATTATTTATGCAAGCAACATTTTCTTTATATAAAAATAAAAAACGTTTTATTAAATTTTGATTAACCTTTTTATTTATTTTTAAATATTTTTTTTTTAATATTAGGCTTTCTCTATTTACAGTATATAAAGTAATTATTGCTTTATTGTTTGTATGTTTAATTTCCGCGTTACTCACATATATTCTTCTTAAAAAATTTCGTCTTCTTTTAAGTAGTATAAATTTTTTAGAGCCTACGAATTTATGATTTTTGAAATATAAATTAAAATAACTTTTAATTATTTTATTAATATTTATATTATTAACAGGTATATTTTTTAAATTATTTTTATTATAACAATAAATAATGTTTTTCCATTCTTTAGAAAAAGAAGGTAAATATTTTATTTTTCCAGTATCTCCCCGTTTTTTTCTTAAAGCAATTGTCTTAGAATTATTATTCAAGTTATTGTTAAATATTTTCATGATTGTTTTATGGTGTTGGCAGCTCTCTTTATTCATACAGCATATCCCTATAAGGATAGCTTTAGCTAGCTGATCTTGAACCTGATCCTGAGGTTATGGATATGCAAGACCCAGCACAAAGAAAGCATAAATTTATTTTACTTTTTTCTTTAAATATATATAATTAAAATGTTGGGTAGTATTAAAAGGATTATTGTTTATTACATAATACTCACCTTATAGTCGTTGAACGGTTTTATTTTACAATATTTGTTAAAAATAAACTTCGCTTCAAGTTTACTATTTTTAGTAATTCTTGAAATTTACCCAATTATGTATTAATAATTTTATTTCTTGCTTTATAGGCGTAGCTTCGCTTAACACTAAGACATAATTAATAAAGCAAGAGTTTTAGCATATTTTCTGTCTTGCATACTTCTAATTTGCTGCGAAGCATCCTGCTGATGTAAAACATGTGTAACCATATCCCTTACACCCTAGCTTACGTAGCAAAGGGATCAAAGGTTTAGCAGAATAGTTAGCGTGGTTTTGTAGGCTAGGCGGATTTATATAAAAATACAGAAGCCTAACCACTAAAAGCAGCAAGACAAAAATACTATAAAAATAAAATATTAAAGGACAAACATCCCTAGCGTAGCTTTTCCAATAATCCAAGATCTATCCTTATTGCATCTTGTGATCCTATGCCCTGCTTACGCAACTGTAAGATTTGTAGATAATCAAACAGTAAGGCAAGATTTAGCCGTTGAGCTTTTTAGATATTAAAAACATAACTATTCCTTTTTTCACACGAGCTTGCTGGTGTAACAAGCAAGATAAAAAAAAATAGCTCTAAAATATTAGAAAACTTTATAAGCTTTAGCATAAAGCGCAGCCTGAAAATTTACATAATATTTTCAATTATCTCTAATTTCTACATAGTTAAAATCCTACCTAAATTAAACTTAAGTATATTTACGTGTATAATGGGCTGCATAATATTGTTACCCTAGGGAAAAAAAGCATGCATGCCCCCAGCAAATATAAATAATTATATATGATTAAAAATAGTTAGACTACTAAAAATAGCAAACAAAATAATTATAAATTATTAGACACACCTGTTTACTCTTTACAGGGTCTGTGCCCCACATAAACTGTCTCCTAGCGATAGTTCCTTACCAAAGGTCACTTACTATTAAAAATAGTAAACTGAATTAGGTTGATTTACTATTATAAATTATATTGTTTCTATAATTAATCTTTTTGTTTTTTTTTCATAGCATAGCTTGCGCTAAACGCACGAAGCAAAAAAGGACTCAGTAAAGCCAGATTAATCATAACTTCTTTATAATCCTAAACCAATTCATTCATATGAAAGATAAATAAAGGATTCTCATAGTCACATTGTCAATTACCTTATAATCTTAAAATTCTCTAACATACTCTATAATTAGTGACAGTAAAGCTGCATAGGGTCTTCTCGTCTAACTAGAGGTAAGCTGTATCTGCACAGCTATTCCAATTTCACTGAGTCAATCATAGAGACAGCTGTTGTATCGTTACACCATTCATGCAAGACCGCATTTAACGGCCAAGGCATTTCGCTACCTTAGGACCCTCACGTTAAGGCCGCCTTTAACCGGGGTTTCCGTCGACCTCAAATAATAGTATATTTAATTATCTCTGTTAACCAAAGCCGGCACCGGGCAGATTTCACACTTTATACTTAGATTTTTTATCTTTCAGCAAAGTGCTGTGTTTTAATTAAACAGTCGTACAACATCATTTTATGCTTCTTCCTTTTTACTTGATATTAATCAAGAATTGAGCCCTCCTTATTCCGAAGTTACGGTAGTCAATTTGCCGAGTTCCTTTCGCGCCACAAATTTTATCCTTTGAAGGATTAGGCTAATGTGGTTACCTAAATTTGAATATTAAAAATATAACGGTTAGAATTCATTCCGGATTTAATAGAACGAATTTGCTCTAAACCATCCTTATTAAGATGAACTTTAGAATTCATGAATTCGGCTATTTTTACGTGCGGAGCCTTCATTAAAGTCATTTTTCTTTGCTCCCTGTAAAGGATAAGTATCGAAAAAGGGTATAACATATTTTGTTATATCTGCAAGACTTGTAATCATAAAATCTAGAACTTTTACTGTTGGAGATTGTTTATAAACTTTACCTGCTTTAAATACATTTGTAAAGCTTTGTAATAGAGCAATATTTCTTTTATCCTGTGTGATTTTAAACACTAGTTTTACTCCTTCACCTAATATTGTATCTTTTCTTTTATATATATTTACAAAAAACATTCCTTCGCCTTCTACATAACCTACTACTCAGTAAGGATTGTATATAGCAAAATCTCTTTTTACAGGTCTTTCAACCGGTTCTATTTTAGGAAATAAAGATGCAATTGCTTTAGGCATAGTACCGAAATTCATAGAAGCTTTAATATTGACAATTTTAGCTAATCCTTCTGTAGTAAGATGCTGCTTATTAATCATTAACTTTACAGCTTGTTTAAACAACTGAAAATCTACACACTTCTCTGTAATTAAAGGATAAGCTTCTAAATGTTTAAAAATAATCTCTAAGTCTTTAATAGAAGAAGCTTCATAAACTACTGCGCCATCACTACGCATAGCTACTCTGCCTACATCTAAATAATTCCTTATTCTGTCTAAAAGAATTTTATCCTTTTTATGTAGAGAAATTTGAAAAACAGCTCTTACGCTTATACCTAATTTTAAGTTTGAATTTTTTATGATAGATATATGGAAGCATCCTTCTGCTGTTTTTTTTATAAAAAAAAAAGATAAATCCCGATATATAATTAGGATCAAGATTGTTATTATGTAATGTCTTTATCATTAATTAAAACTAGTATAAACCCAAGATTGGGACAATAATTTCTATTGCTTAAAGTAATATTATCTAATTTTCGTAATTACAATATTCAAATTCCAAGTTTCCCTGGGGGCCAGAGTACACCTTACAATATTTAATAATATTGAAAAACCATCTACTCGTTGCTCTTTTACAGCAGTATTTTCACGTACTACTGATTTAGATCCGCGATAACCCATTCCTATTACTAGAATCTTCCTAACTTGTTACCATACATCAGTGATTAGCTGATCCGCTCAAGGACTTTCGTCAATAAGTTTGGTATTAGGAGCTTTAGGGTGTCCCCGGAGTTTGGTTCTTATTCACAATGTCGGGGGCCTAATCCCAATTTCATGATTGTTAGCTCATTTACGCCTTCGTATTCTCTACTAGCTTACTTTTTTCAGATTCTAGGTACGGTTTTGTTCATTTGTTCTTAGATAACAAATATATTTTGTTATTAGATATCAAATATATTTACTATTTTTCCAGCACATTTTATACTAAAATGTTGTCCTTAGTAAAAAAGATTTTCTCATCGTTTAAATCTTTAGATAATATAAACTTAGAGGCCGTTACTTAATTATATCCATAAGCTTAAGGCGGAAAATTTTCTTTTAGTTACTCATGTCACCATTCTCACTTGAGTTAAATTTATTATAATTCTATTTAAAAAAATAAAATCCATTATTTACTCAACGTTCTGCTACCCCAAACGCCCTATCTACTAACATTTAAGTATATTCTAATACATTTAAACTAGGCATATTGTATTGTAAATACATTTAACGATATTTAAACTGAGCTACTTAAAAAATACATTTTTAGGCTGACAGGCTACACAGCAAGCAAGTCTGTATTAAATATTGTTAATAGAACCAATTCTATTAAATATTAATACTAGAACTGTTGAGCATCAATACTATTATAACTGTTGAGTATTAATACTATTATAAGAACATAATATTATTATAAATTGTAATACTATAACTGTTTAGCACCAATACTATTATAACTGTTTAGTATTAATACTATAACTGTTGAGCATTAATACTAGTATTAAATGTTATTAATAGAACTTTTTCATTAAATGGTTTTAATAGAACTAATTACACAAAATCTTTATTTACAGAACTATGACAGTGAGTCATAGTGTCTTCAACACAATTCCGCCCTCTGATTGTAATTGTGTCTATGTAAGTAATCTCTTATGAAACGTTCATGTACAAGGTTTCGGTATATTGTTTAGATCCGTTAAATTTTCGATGCTTCTATAGCTTAACAAGCGCTCTGTTACGAGGTCATAAAATTATGGCTGCTTCTAAGCCTATCTCCTTGTCGACTTTAATAAAAACCTTCTTAATTTCACTTAACTAATAATTTAGGAACCTTAACTCTTGTTCTGGGCTGTTTCCCTTTTGACATACACGGAAATCTGCTTATAAACAGAATTTATCCCTAAATAGTTCATATAATATTTGTGAACTATCCATTTAGACAACGGGTTCATTTACGGCTAACTTCGTAAGCTCCCCGAATTTAATAAAAAAATTATTAAATTTAAAATAATTATAATGTTAATCTAACTCTGAAATACGATAGAGTTTCTTAACTATACTTCCTCTATTTCTTACAGCTTGTCTTTTAATACCTAAATATTCACCAGCTTTAGTTAAAGTAGAAAAATCTAATGTTTCGTTAGTCTCAATATTTAAAAGTCTAACTGATTTACCTTCACGCTCTGCAGTTTTAGCTGTAATATTTGCTAAAGCTTCTGCGGATAAAGGATTGTTTTTTCTATAGTTAGTGGTAGCTAAAGATAATTTATCTTTAACTTCCTGACTAACTTCTTTACCTAAATGTACTGATGATAATATTCTTTTATGCTCTTCCGAAATAGATTTTAATTTAAACTTAACTATGTTTTCATCACTATGTTTAGGCGCGAGCTCCCTAATAAAGAATAAGCGTTTTTTAAAATATTATATTCAGGTTTAACTATATCCAAATAATGCTGTTCTCTGTTAATAAGTTCTTCTGGCTTACAATACTCTAATATTTGTAAAGTAAAATTAGTATGGCCATGTTTTAATAAAGCAGCATGAATAGGTCTAGGATTTCTTTTTAGAGCGAAGCGCCCACTTTCCTTATAATAACCACCTACTCTTTTTGCTAAATTTAAACCACTACCTACATAACTATTACCATTGACGTTATTTATTCATTTATAGATACCTGATTTATTTTTGTTATCTAATAATATTGAATTTTTCTTGCTGGCTGGCTTCGCAGCAGCACAAAATTGCATTACTATAACTTTTTATAGGTATTATTGAAGATGTCTGATTGTTAAATATATTTCTCATAATGTTTTGTTTTTTGTAATACGTAAATTATTTTAATCGTAAACTTAATTTATGAGAAGAATTAATAATTATTTTATTGCCATTGCATTCTTACGAATGAGGCCTGACTATATCTTAAGCTAATAATTATATAACTATAATTATAAGCCAACCAACATTTAGTCGATGAACTGCACACCTTAAAGGTGCTTGGCTGCGGATAATCCATTGTTATATCAATCATGATTTTACCTTACCCCGAGTCATTACCTGAGCCATAAGATGTATTACTACTCTTACTTGGTTATGATTGCTTTAGGACGTTCCCGCAATTTGATGGTTTACTGCAGAAGGTTCACTTCTACAAAAAGGCTGTACTTCAACCTTATCATTCTATGTCTGATAATTCAAGATATATCTTTGCCATTCCGAGTCTACATACTCACTGATAAAATCTTCATGATCCCCCAATTTGTACAAAATAAAACGTTTACACATCTTGTCTGAGATTAAATTATGTACCTGCTAAGATATTTACTTAAATTGCCTACTATTATAGGTTTCGCAGAAACAAATCTACTTCTTTTACCGAAATTTCTTATATGTATATAGACATATATAAATAGCCAAAGGCTCTGGTAAAGCTGAAGTCCTTCTCCCTAAATAATAAGTATACCTATATATACTTTATTATCCGTTTAGCAAATAATAAATACTACTCTGCTTTAATAATGAAAATATTTTTTATTAATCTTCCACTTTTTAAAGCTTTAGCTACTGCTGGTCTAGTAACACCTATGTGTTTAGCTGCTGCTGTTAAATTATCAAAAGATACTTTTTCCTTAGTATCAGTATTAATAACATCGACCTTTACACACCTATAAGGCTTATAGCTGATTTAGCTATCTTTGCGCGTGTTTTTTCTGAAAGTTTTATACCTTTTCGCTTAGTAGATATTTTATCTCTAATTACTTGTGGTAATATTCTTCCTGTTGCTGCAATAGATAATTGATTTCTAGCTTCCTCATTAAGTATACGTCCTTCTCTAAAAAACTTTAAAGTTTCTTCTGTATGTTTATAGCCTAGAAAAGAATTTGCCTTTTCTAGTACGTTATATTGTGGTTTTAAAAAGTCTAGATAGTATTGTTCTCTTTTTATAACTTGTTCTTTATCAGTAATATATTCTAATATCAATAAAGTAAAGTTACTATATCCATATTTTAAAAGAGCGAGCTTGCGCCGTGAAGAGGTGTTTTACGTAAAGTTAAATGCTTAACACTATAATATTTATAAAATCTATTAGTTAAATTTATAGAGCTACCATATCCCCTCCGGGGATTAGTAAATTTTATTATTAATATTATTAATCCAGCAATATATACCACCTTTATTTCTATCCCGGAGGGATAGGGCGAAGCCCCATCATTTAATATTTGAATTTTATCCAGATAACTATTTTTATATGAGATTACGGGTGTCATACCTGTAGTGTAATATCTTTTTTTCATGATGAGCTTGCGCCTTAATATATTCTGTATACATCTTTAAATAACTAATTACTTTTATTTAAAGCCTATTATGGCTAATAATAAAATGTGTAACCCAAAAGTTACCTCTTCTCATTGCTGCAATTATCTACTTATCAGTGTCAGGAGATTAAAATAAGCAATGCTAAGCAAGTTTTTTTTATATTTTAATTACTATTTATACTTCTCTATAAAACCTAATACATAAGAACCTATTGAGCTTAATTTCGTATTTATTATTCTGTATCCTTTCGAATAAGGTCTGACTATATCTTAAGCCTATAATTATGAGCTTTAGCTTGCAGCGTAAGCTAGCCATTATAATTATAAGCCAACCAACATTTAGTCGATGAACTGCACACCTTATAGGTGTTTGGCTGCGGATCGCCCATTATACTTACGTATATCAATCTATGTTTTACCTTACCACGAGTCATTACCTGTGCCACAAATATGTTACCATATTTGCTTGGTCTAGATTGCTTTAGGGTTTTCCCGTCAATTTGATGGTTTATTGCAGAAAGTTCATTTCTACATACTGGCTATTTAAAGATTGCTTACATCTTTATTCTTTACCAGCTATCACAGTCAGTGTTGTCTTTCACTACACCTACCACAGTTCTTCGGAGATTTATGCTACAATCACCCGTTCGGACTTTTATAATCCTGACTATGGTAAAATCACCGTGCTTCGGGTCTAACTTTAGACACTGTTTCGTTATTTTAACGCCCGGTTTAACTACGCATATGCTCGCATCTAACGTTAACTTGGTGACCCATTATGCAAAAGGTACGTTCTTTTTATCGAACTGCTTATAAAACTACTATTTTCGTTTAGTTCCCTCATGGTACTTTTCACTATCGCTCATGTATCATATTTAGCCTTTGAGGAAGGTTCCCCATTATTTAAACAGTTTTTGTACCGTTCTACTTTATAGGCTACTCTATTTTCACTCACGTTATTCATAGAATCTCTTTTGATTTATTTTCCTGAAGTTACTAAGATATTTCAATTCACTTCGTTTAGAGATTAGATTTCTCTTAGAGCTTATGTAACTTATAGGAAGTTACCCCAATATTCTGCATTGCCCACAGTTTACTTTGCGACTTTATAAAACAATAAGCAAACAATCAGAGAGATAGCAGCTCCCTTAATTTCTAAGATATGAAAAATTTGTGCATGGCTGGAGACCCAGCAAGACAATTTTCATAATTATTTTATAGTAAATAATAAGTTTACAATTCTTAAATAAACTTCAAAATAAAGAGCTTTAGCATAAGAAATAAGGTTATTAACCCAGGTTTCAATCAGTCCCTTTCACCAGAGCGAGTTAAAAATATTGGAGTTTTATTGCCTATGGATATAAATATTTCTCTTTGATACATGGCATAAATTCCATAATAGTTTCTTTATATACTTATATAATTACAAGTAATACTTATATATCTTTTGTTTTTAAACTGTATTTCTACATGTTCTAAGTAAGGTATTGATATTTCGGGTTACTGTGAATCGAACACAGGAAAACCTTCTCCCAAGGAAGGCGCTTTAACCACTCAGCCATAACCCGTTGTGGATCTTGACATCGTATTAGTGTTAGGCATTATAACACTAATACTATAAAATATAACTAAAACTTCAAGTAATATTATCTATTAATATGTAAATCAACCTTCGACCCTTAATTATTATACAATTGTGAAATATAATAACCTTCAAATACTAAAGATATGAATAATATCTTGCTTGCAGCACAAAAATATACATATTACTAGTTTTTACTCAGTAACCCTACGAAGCGCAAAGCACCCTATCGAGATAGGGGTATGTGGACCTGAAAGAAATAAAGCAAGGATAGCGTTAGCACTATGAAAAATTTTCATGAAATAATAATTATTCCATTTGTGCAGCTGCATTGTGTATACTTCTGAGAGCTCGTACGGTTTTCCCTCTGGCCTTGCACCCCCCCCCGATCTCTTCGAGATATGAGTGGCGTGGCTGATCTCTTCGATACAGGAAAAATTATGTATGCCTTACTTCTGATACGGTGTATAGTGAAACAAGTAACTAATGTAACACTCCTCTTACTTATGCAGCAGTATGCAGGATAATAAGCACCAAGCACTAGCCTTCTTATTTTTTCATAGTTAACCAGCAGCCCTTGACGGATTTCATTACAAGCCTTGCTTCACAATCTCTTGAACATAATTTTTCTAATCCTGATCCCTTGCTTTGCACCCCTACAGGGTGGCTAAATGTGGCTAGCCTACAAGGGGTATGGTTAGCCACCCCGATCTCTTCGAGATAGGGTCAAGCAAACATTTTAATTAGTTAATAACGGTTAACAATAGGTTATAAGTGTATATAATCTATCTGTCATTATTAACTCAAGAGTACTTGGATTTGAACCAAGAATTTGAAGGTTGAAGCTTCCTATTTTACCAATTAAACTACACTCTTTTATGTTTTTACTGCTACAACAGCGTACAGGATGCTAAGGGGGCTAGAATAAGCTGTAGCTAGGTTACTAAAAGCCAACTGCCCATATAAACAGCCTTTACAGAGAATATCCGATTCGAACGGATGTGGTTTAAACAACCTAATAAAATTCAAACTTACCACCTTAAACCACTCGGTCAATTCTCTTAATCGTACATATTAAAGGCCTGTCCTTATAAGCTTCTTATATATCCTGTTATTAACTTAATCCTGCTTTGGTTGGAGTCCCCTCCCTCTATATTTTTTCCTTTTACCTACTTCTAATCCTAATCCCTTGCTTTGCATCCTTACTTCCTAGCTTGCGCCACAGCAAGAATAACTAATCGAAGCTAGCCTACAAAGGGTATCGATAGCCACGCCACTATAACCATATTCATATCCTTAGGAACAGGTTCAGGATAGCTTATGCAGCGATCAAGAATAGGCAGGCTAATTCCTCAGCGAATCGAACGCTGATGATATTCTTATCAAGAATACACTTTACCGATTAAGTTAAGGAATCTTATACTCATATATATTTAGATACTTGTGGATGCCTATATATTACTACTTATTCACCCAGTATTCCTTACAGGTGTATGTATTTCACGATCGATCTTTAATTACCTTTAGGTAGCTAAGCTACACACCTATATCTATAATCTTTGGTTCAAGATATGGATAAAAAGCTCCCTAGAAGCAAGATCTTATTTTTTTTTATTGTTTTTGCTTATTAATTTTACAGCTTTTAAGCGAACAGTTTCTCAAGAGGTATAAGAGTTAGTAGAAGCGTAGCAGCAAACAGAAGCGTACCACCCCACCCGTACCTGTAAGAAAAATAACGCATTAGATCAAGGAGTATAAAATTCACAATATAAACAGTCTATCTTTGAACTTATATTAAAAATTGAGAAATAAAGGATTTGAACCTTTAACATCTTGTGTGTAAGACAAACGTTCTACCAATTGAACTAATTTCTCTATTTATTTTAATAATTATTACGGTAGCTCCTTTATTTATTTGTAGCCTTCATAAAATAAATAAGCAGTGCTTCATATAAATATACACAGGAGAAGCAGGACCAGCAGTCTAAAATCACGAAGCCTACTTACTATTACTCACACGCAGCGTATAAAGAAAAGATATTTAGGTTATTGTTGGTTGGTGAAAAATACATACATGCATGCACATATTTTTCTGTTGTATCACGCGCTGTATCCCTATTTTTTTCCTAAAAACGTGCAAAAAAGACGCAAGCTATTATTTATATAACAGGGCTATTCTGTTGAAGTATATAAACATGCAAACCAGCCGCCCCTATTTTGCAGATCGCGCAGGGGAAGGGTTTAAATATAAATCAGAAACAGAGCGAGCTACTGTGAAAGCCATTGCGTAGAATTTACTATTAGCTGAGCCTTGTTTTAATTAAAGTGTTAGTTTAAGCAATTTTAGAATATAGAATTACAACAAGGAAGTCTTTAAAATACAGAAGAAAGATAAATTGTATAACCTAAAGATAAGTCTTTACTGTTAAGACCTAGACCAAACCTATCTTATACTTGTCATTTAGTGCTGTATGAAATAAGTAGATATTTAACTTTAGCTTAACATGCTAAGCAAGCTAAACATAAGTATCTATCTTAAGGCAGAGAACAGAAGAGAATGATTCAATTTATAGCTTGCTTGCTAAAAAATAACTTATATAATATTTATTGCTTATCTGTATCTTGTTTTATCGTAATTATTATGGCACCTATCATCGCTAATAATAAGATTATACTAGCAATAAACAATCATATATTATAAGAAGTATATAATATATTTCCTACTGTAGACATGTGACTTGTTTCTGTCATATTACCATCTCAATTATTACTAGTAACAAACATAACATTAGCTGTGTTTGGTTCTAGATTTTTATTTATATGTAGTGGTAACCTAACTTCTTCTTTAGCTATAATATCACTATATTTACTTGTTGATAAGTAATAAATTAGATTGTTTATTTTACTATTATAACTATTAATTGCTGCCATATAGTAAGGCAATATTGGCTGTAATGCATAATTTAATAATATTGTTACAAATAATGCTAAAGGGATACTATTTCAATTATTGCTTTGTAATTCACTTGTTCTTATATTAATTAACATCAGAATAAATAAAAATAATATAGATACGGCCCCTATATATACAATTAAATAAGAGAAACCTATAAAGGTTAATCCTAATAATATTAAATAAAGAGAAATAGATGCAAATAATCCTATTAAAGACATAAGAGATGCTATAGGATTTTTATTAATTATAACAGTTATACCGAAAAATAATGCAATTATACTTAAAACATCTAGATATTCTACTGTATAACCATTAGAAAATACATCGTATAAGGTCGAAAGATCAAAACCCATTTGACTACTGGCTTTATTTTTTTTTTTAAACCTAAAAATAGGACTAAATATATTATACTGGGCTACTTTATATTTTTTCTGTGTGTGCAAGTTATCTCTACATATAAGCATCCTAATCCCTTGCTTTGCATCCTTACTTCCTAGCTTGCGCCACAGCAAGAATAACTAATCGAAGCTAGCCTACAAAGGGTATCGATAGCCACGCCACTATAACCATATTCATATCCTTAGGAACAGGTTCAGGATAAGGGGTTCGACACTTCTGTTCCCTGCTGGTTGGTTAGTGAAACATACATGCACCCCTCTTCGAGATAGGAAAATAATCATACAAATCCTGCCACCCTTGATAGGGAAAAAGAAGTCTACATCCTTTAGTGTACTGATCCTTGTGCAGTTTGCGTATTTTTGTATATTTTTTTACTAGCTAGCGTAGCTTGCATATAAGAATAAAATGAAAAATAAAGGAGTAGGCTTCGCCTACTCAAAGTGTAAAAATATGTAAGGAAAAATTCTACACAAGCTCTTATTCAATAATCCCCTACAGGGGTCCTTCGCCAGAAGGGCTTTATTAATCATAAACGCGGCTAGTCAGACTTGAACTGACATATCCAGATCGGAAATCTGTAGGTCTATCATTAACTTATAGCCGTTTAAATATATTTATTTGTAATTTGCTTTCGATATTTTTATTGCTAGTAGGCGAAGCCTTCTTCCTAACTTACGGAGCAAGCTAAGGATCAGCGAGCTCATATTGAAACATCTAATAATAATTATACAAGATCAACAAAATGTTTATAGTATAAGGTGAGAGAGTGATCTGTTAAATAACAAGCTAGTTTTATTTATTAGTTAAATTAGATTTAGATTTTTTGTGCTTCTAATCCTGAACCGAAGGTTATAGATAAAGGGGATTTGTCAGAAGTAAGAAGCCACCCTAGAAGGCTCCACCTATAGGCTACATATAAAGATATTTTTAGGTTTGCCTAATTTATAGCTTGCGTAGCCACCACCTAAAGACAAGCTATCTTTACCTAGCTCCCTTTAGCTTTAGCTTGCGCAGCAAGGGGATAAAGGAGGTATGGATACGCATGTATGCATGTTTCACCTACCAACCAACAACACTAAAATTAATTGACCTCTTAATACATATAATATCTTAAATATTTATACTAAGATTCTATTGTTAATAATATTGAGTAGGTTTTTTGAATTTGTTATTGCTAAGCAATAACAAATGAGCCCTATGGTATTAGCAAGCTCTTTAAGAAAATAATTTTAATATGAAATCAATTATGATATCAATATATGAGTCGTCAAATGAAAAGTCTCCATCATAATCCCCATCATAATCTGGTTTCGAATTATCATTATTATAAGCTGTTTTATCACATTTACTATTGTTATCTTCTATCTTCGGACGTTTATTGTCATAATCAACATCAGAATCAGAATCACTTCTTCCTCTTTTTACTCCTTTATTCTCCGCGGCATGATTATCAAATTGTTGAGGCGCAAGCTCATCCTTAGATTCTAATTCTGAGGATTCAGATTGACTACTATTGAATTTTGATTCAGCTTCATCTTCGGATTGGTGTGGTACAGTAGGATTACTAGGATCAAGTTGAGATGATTCTGATAAAGGTTGTTCTGAAGGAGATGGTGATGCACTTCTAGATCTATTTGATAATTCATCCCCCTCTAAAGTTTGACCTCACCCGTCTTGTTCATAATATTCACTTGGAGTATGAAAACCAGATAAATGGTATCCGTCGCTGCTGGTAGATTCTACCTCACTAGGTGATACTCGACGACCAGTCAACCGACTATATAATTCACTCTGCTGAATTCTCTCGGGACTGTAATCACGAACTAAGCGATCACTATCTGACGAATAAGCAGAATCTGATCTACTTGGTATTTCTCCATTAGGTATGTTATCAGGGTCGGATTCATTAGGCATTTCTTCTTCTGGCCTAGTATTAGAATATGATCCATTGGGTGTTTCTCCTTCAGGCATAGTATTAGAATGCGGTCCATTAATTTCTCCTTGTGGCGCGGAGTCCTCCAGATTAAGTACAGTATGAGAATCTGTACCATCTGGCGTTCTAACATAAAATGATGCAGTAGTACTAAAATATCTCATATTATATTTGTTATTTATCATTTCATTCATTTTAGTATCTTTTTTGTGCATGTTTAATTGTATATCGTTATTTATGTTAGGACCCTCAGTAATACATCGAGACATATAAAAACAGTCATACAAGATCAACAAAGTGTCAGTAAAGAATACTCGATTCATAACCTAAATGATGGTGATCTGTTAAATGATAGGCTAATATTCTTCATAGGCCTACAGCTATGAAGATTGTACCTATGATAACGTGGAACCCATGGAACCCTGTTCCAAAGAAGAAACAAGTACCAAATACACCATCACTTATAGTAAATGATGAAACACTATATTCTATTGCTTGAACAAAAAGTGTTACATGTTATGTTTTATAACATTTTCAATAATTCTCATTATTGCTCAGACTATTTCTTATGTGCAATAATTTTGCTATTTACACATCAAAGTTTTTAAATATATAAATATAAAGACCACTTAATTAAGCATAGTTGCGTACACAACAAACCTTTTTATCTATATATGAGTCGTTGAACCTATCTTATTCTAAATCATACGTAACTATAAATAAGATTAGGCTACATATAATCTTTAAATTAATTAAAAGAGCTTGCTGGTGTAACAAACCATAATTAATATTAATTTGTTAATATTAATAAAATTTATAAGAGTTCCATGTAATCTACTAAGTTAAAATACCTAAAAATATATAATATCTAATTATTTATATATACTTTTAAATAAAAGCCTTCATTTTTTACTTTTTTTGTTTTATTGTTTATAGAAAAGTAAGTACTAATAGCTAATTAATCTCTCTACTTCTATTCATACCTGACTTTAAAGAATTTATCTTTTTAATACCTTCGGTTGTTAAATGATCTTTAACAGCTATAATCTCTGATACTTTAATAAAATCTAAATAATCTCTAAACTTTATACCTTGTAAAGGATATTTTTGAAAGAAAGGAATTATTTTATCTTTAATATCATTAAATTTATATACACGATAATTTACTTCATCTGGTCTATTTAAAGCTTTCTCAATCTTTCCACACCCTAATAAACCCATAAATTTTGTTAATAAAACTTCATCTCTCGCATGTTGAGTAATAGAGAAAACTAAATTAACATTATAACCAGTTGTATAGTTTTTATTAATTAATGATCTTACATAAAAATAACCCTCTCCATCTACAAATCCAGCAAATCAGTTTAGATCTTTAATATCATGTGTATCAATCACTAAGCGTGGTACACATTTAAAATTAGGAAAATGAATTTTTAATTTATCAGACAGCATTCTGTTCATAGATCCCTTTATATTTATAAGCTCATACATACCTTCAATATCAGAGCGTGCTTTACCTGTTAAAAGTAAATTTATAGCTTGTTTAAATAAGAGATAATCTGCTCTTTTTTGAGTCAATAAAGGGTATTTATCAAAATGAGGTATAATTTTTTTAGCCAAATCCTTGGCGGATTGGACACTATAGCTTGCCTTATTTTTATCTACATACTCATTAATTGTACCTATCCCAAAAAAAGTATGAATTTTTCTTAGTAATAAGATATCTCTATTATGTAACTCTATTTTAAATTCAGGTGTTACATTATAGCCTGAACGTGTAGAACTACTCTTTGAGACTTTAAGACTAAAACTCCCTTCACCATCTGTAAAACCTGTTACTCAATAAGGAGGTAAGATTGAATCTTTTGATTTCGTACTATAAAATCTTTTAACAGTTTTAGCCGCAGCTAAATATTGTAAATGCTTATGGGATTTTCAGGTTACAAGGCCAGGTTTATATGAATATTCAATACTTAAAATGTTATAACTACTTAATAGTATATAAACAATATATTCTATAACACTTAAAACAAAAAAAGTAAACTCATTTAGAAAGCAAGTGAATACTAAGGCTAATACTACTGTCAAAAATGTACCATCTAAAGCTCCTTTTCTATCCCCTTTAATTAAAGAGTGGTGGGCGAACGTAATTGTTGCTCCACTAGATAATAATATTACTGTATTTAATAAAGGTAATTCGAAAGGATTAATAGGTTCTATACCCATAGGAGGTCATTGAGCTCCTAATTCTACTGTTGGTGTTAAAGCACTCACCTTTATTAGTTTTAATTTTAGAAATCTTTATATTAATACTATATTATATTTCTATTCATTCTACCTTTTATTTTTTTTAATTCATCTAACCCTTCTCTAGTTAAATGGGTTTTTTTTTCCATAAGTAAAGCCGCTTGTTTAAAATCTTCGTAATTTTTTAATTTATAACCATGTAATTTAAATTTTTCAAATATAGGTATAATTTTATTACGAACATCTGTAAATTTTTCAACTATAAACTCCCCACAATCTAATTTAGATATATATCTACCACAACTTAATGTAGATATTAAACTTTCTAAAAGTTCTTTATCTTTACTGTGTTGAGTTAAAATAAATCTTAATCATACTGTTTCTCCTAATTTTGATCCGGGTGATTTTTTTAATGCTATAAAAAAACACCCTTCCGCGTCTGTAAAACCAGCTAATCAGTTTAAATCAAGTAAATTACTTTTTGGGCGGAGCACTACTGGTTTTAAAGCTGGCTTAGGGAAAACTAAGCTTAACGCATCAGATAATTTTCCACTATTTAATGTAGCTTTAATAGATATAACTTTATTTAAACCTTCTAATGTACGATGTTGACCTTGTTTCATCAAATTTAAAACTTCTTTAAAAAGTAAATAGTCGGATTGCTTACGAGTTAATAAGGGATAGTTGTCAAAATGATTAATTATTAAATTTAAATCTTCTAAACCAGATACTCTAAATTGAACAGATTCCGCCCCTAATTTTGTTATTTTACCTACACCAAAAAACAATTGAATTTGTTCTAATAAGGCTATATCCTTTATATGAAGACCTATCTGAAATATAGCTTTTACTCTATAACCTACCTTAGATTTAGAATCTGAGTAAACACCTATAAAAAAGCATCCTTCTCCATCAGTAAACCCAGTAATATAATAAGGATTTAATTCTGAAGTTGATTTAAATAATGTAGTTTTACTAGAATATGAATGTTTTTGAGTATTCTTTAAACATAGAATATTTTTTATTCTACATTTTTTGTGCGAAGCCTCGGTAAATATAGTATTAATATCTCTTATAGAATTTTTAAAAACCAAGTTTCCCTGGCACTTAGAGCACACCTTACAATATTTAGATAATATTGAGGAACCGTCTGCTCGTTGCTCTTTTACAGATATATGACTATCTGATTTAGATCCGCGATAGCCCATTCCTTGGACTAAGCCAAGAATCTTTAATGATATTACTATACTCTCAATCATTAATGAGACCACTACAAATCTTTCGATAAATAGCTTAGTTATTAAAGCTTTAGGGTTTCCCCGGAGTTTGGTACCTATCCACAGTGCTTTTCTATGGAAATAAGCTCAAAAAATAGCAAGGAAAAATAAAGCTTCAGATACTATAAATAATATCACACCTAAATTTAATCCTTTTTGTACAGCGAGAGTGTGGTTACCTAAATACGTCATTAAAGATAAAAACCACGAATACTAGAAATACTAGTGTTATTTAGTACTAGTACGGTACCAATCTAACAAAAAAAATATCTTGCTGCTGCAAAGCAGCAGCAGCTTCTGATTTTATTGGTGAAAAATACAAAAATTATATTTATTGTTTTAATACTAATAATAATTTTTAAGGTGGTCTCAATTATACTCTGTACGACCCTTATTGATAGATTATTTGATAGAACGTACTTCAAGTATCTCTTCATGAGTTAAACGTTTACCTAAATATTTTAATCCTTTATATAAACATAAATAATTAAGATGTTTACTAGTCATTAAAGGAAATTTAGTTAAATATGTAGATATAATGTAGTGATTTCTGTCAGATGGGGCATAGAATACAACTTTTTGGCTGGCTCTTTGAAAATAGGATAATTTTCTACCTTATAATTCAAATTAACTTGAAAAAATTCTGCAATTGTGTCATGAACATTAGACTCTTTAATTATTCTATTTAATTTGTGGCTGTTGGTTGGTTAGTGAAACATACATGCACCCTTAGCTAAGCAAGCTAGGAATAATTATTAATAGAAAATACACATTGTATTCTTCCTCGAGAATCATCTCTTGCGCAAGAATTTGATAGAAAAATGTCCGTCAGTGACAAGAAATCCCGCTAGTCGTGCATTAGAGTCTAAACTATTTGTATCTAATGGAGGCGTAAGCTTTTAATAAACAGGCATTTAGCCTCGCCATTTCTTAAGATTATCTAAAGCTTTATGTAATGCTATAATCTTCGGGGTACAAAATTTACCTTTGATAAGATTAATAATATTTATTACTCCTTCTGCATTAATTATACTATATCTACAGACCCATCTTTTTTCTTCATATATAATACCTGAATTAAGAACTTGTTGGAATTTTTCATACATGGGTTTATCATTTAGAGGCATAGCTTCGCTTAGTCACAAAAAACTATTTTAGTGATCACTTTAGTATAATTGATCCATCACCTTCTATTAAGCCGGCAAGATAATACCCTAACTGGTTATTAGCAGTCAAAGTTTATATTTTCTTAGTGTAATATTTAAAGATCTCTCATTTAAGAGTACTTTAGTATTAAAATTAAATGAATATAACTTGCCTATATTTTTCATATGGTTACCTAAGTATGTTACGAATAAAATATATTACTATATTTGTTGGACTATATTTTAATTAATAGTTTGAATTAACGTATTAATCTTTAACCCATAGTCTCTGAAGACCCTGAGAAATATTTATCCGTCTCTCAGTTTCCTGCTGATCGCCCTTAAAGGGTTTTCCAGCAATTGGTTAAATTTAAACAAGGCACGAAGATATTATACCTTCTGAGATTATATCTCTAAATCATAATGTCATAGATGCAATTACTGTAACTAAAGCTATATAGAACAATACATAACTATTATTAAAAAGATGCATAGATAATGCAGCATTTATTGTTAAAGCATATAAAGATATGCTAGTATAGAATGGCCAAGGGGAAGGTGAAACTAAATGAAAAGGATGATCTTGAAAATTACTTCGGACCAAATATGTCACTATATAAATAATAAAAATACAACAGTTTTTGAGTCATGAATTCTTCTTGTTTAAAAGCCTCTAAGATGAATCGAACATCTATAAACGTTATTAACAGTAACGCGCTTTACCGTTAAGCTATAGAAGCTTGTATTTGCTCAAATTAATATTATCTTAAACTTTTACCTTTTACGCTTGCATAAGGAAAAAATACAGAAGCAGTGCGGTTGTGCTTTATGCTTTATTTTTCTATGCCTTGCAAGGCTTAGCTATAAAAATTATTTTTTCATCTTTATATGCAAGCTACGCTTCTGTAAGCACACCACCTGAAAAGGATATGGCACGCTGTCTAGTCACACAAGAGTTATAAGCGAAGCAAGGCTTGATATGCTAAAGCTCACTATTTTTATTTTAAGTATAATATAGGGGTGCTTCACCAGGATAGCTAAACAAGGATAGATAATCCAGCTTATGCTTCGCATAAAAACAAATAGATAAGCTTGCGCTATTTTACACATCATGGCGAAGCTCCCTTAATCTTCAGTTAAGTATATAAGGGTTACAAAAATACAAAAGTAGTGTATAAGATCTAGTAGGCAGACTTATTTATTATTTTTTAGAAGCAAGGCTTGCTTTAGCTTGCTAAGCAAGAAAAAATACAGCAAGCAAAATAAAACTACAGTTTGTTACTTGTGTTTAACCCTGAGTGTTAAGTATCTAATTTGTGCTTTTTGGGCTGTTGGTTGGTGTAACATACATACATAGATGCACTTCCTCTAACATGCCTGCTAATATTTTATCTTTGTTTTTAGAGGCTCATTATCCCTAGCTTGTGCTCTCAAAAGCACTATAAGAAAAATATACTAAACTAAGAAGCTTAGCAATAAAAAGCTATCCTTAAATCTGAATTGTAATTTATAATTATCATTCTAGACTTGAAGCGGAAAAAAGGTGACTCGAACACCTAAATCTAAAAGATACCATTTAGCAAATGGTTTACCTTACCTATAGCAACTTTTCCTTGTTAAAATTAGTCTTGCTGCGAAGCGCAAAACGCAAAGCCAGTACACTCTATTATTATAAGCTTATTGAGCCTGCTTATATTGAACCAAAGGTTATGGATATGCCGGTCACGCTAAAAAAAATTATATCTGAGCTTGCTAATCCTATAAGGCTCATTTGTTATTACTTAGCTATAACAAATTCAAAACCTATTCAAAAGTTCATTCTATTTATTGTTGTGTTTGTTCTTTTTCCCTTATTCCCCCCCCCCAAACAGCCAGCTTTGCAGATCTTGAATGAAAGCGAATCCTTATCCTATTTACGCTGTCCTCAAAAGGCTATAAAAATAGCAGCTGTGCGCCAGCTACCTAAGAGGCTATTTTTAATATATATATTGAAAATAGCCGTGCTTCGCATCGCAGGCCTGAGTGCTTGAGATTTTTAGACGTTGACCCTCCATAAGCTATAATTTAGTACTTAAAACAAAGAATACAGAATAGGAGTCATAAAGGAACCTTAGAAAACTTATTGGAACTTTTAAGAATTATCTGACCAAAACTCATCCTCTCATATTATTTATTATTATTCGAATTAGATCGGAGTCGAACCGATATCTATTATCGTGACAGGATAACCCTTTACCAGTTAAGTTACTAATTCTAGTAATCATTATGCACAAGTGTAGGAGACAAGAGATTCGAACTCTTAAAAGTCATAGCTATCGAGTTTACAGCTCAACCCTTCTTACCGATAAAGGAACCCTCCTTTATAAGAGAAAATATTAAATCATAGTTTATGTTAATTAATCCCGTGCAACTTCCACTACACGAACCGTATTTCGACTTAACACTAATTAGAACCGCGCATACGAAGATTCCCAATAATAGACAGCTTTGGTGCTGTTCATAGATACCATATCTACACAAAACCTACATGTTTTTTTTACTAATTACTAAGAAAGCAAACTTATTGCATAAGCTCTTTTCAGCATGTGACGAGTGGTTAGTACCAATCCGAGGGTCATTCACCGTGACATGGTGATTCACGATTACTAGTAATTACTTATTCATGTAGTCGAATTTCAGACTACAATCCTTAAAATTTTTATCCTATTTTTTGAGATTAGCTTAAATTCACATTTTTGCATCTCTTTGTCTCATGGCTTATCAAATTTATCATGATATATATTAATTATTTATTTCAGCACTACCTTATAATACTCTTTTACGATTCATTCCAGCTTTTATCATTTTAAGTTCTTCTAACCCTGAAGGAGATAAATGACCTTTAACTTTAACTATTTCAGCTGCTTTACATCAATCTAAGTAATCTTGTAATTTTACACCTACTACCTTATGATTATTAAAAAATGGTATAATTATATCTATAATATTAGAGAATTTTCTTACAAAATACACAATTTTAGTACCATCCTTCACTAATATACCACACCCGAAATAGGCAAGTATACACTCCATTAAGGCTTCATCCCTATTATTTTGAGTTAATTGGAATATTAATTGTACTCCAAATCCTGATTTGGACGCAGGAGATTTGCTAATTTTAACCATAAAACAACCTTCACCCGATGTAAACCCAGCAATTCATTGTGAGTCTGGTATGATATAGTCTGACACTAAGGGTCTAGATACTTCAATTATATTCGGGTAAGCTCTCTTTAATTCATCAGATAAACCTTTATTCATAGAAGCTTTAATTGATACAATTTCATGCAATCCTTCTATTGTTAAATGTTCTTTATTTCTGATTAAAACAACGGCTTTCCTAAATAAAAGGTAGTCCGCATATTTTTTACTAATTAAAGGATAGTTATCGAAATGTGGTATAACTAAAGTCGATATTTGATCTATAGATGTTATAACATATTGAAGACTATCTTCACCATGCTTTACTATAGTACCCTTCCCTTTAAAATATGTTTGAATACACTTTAAAGTATCTAAATCCTTCTTGTGTAAACTAATACCTAATCTAGCTTCACAATATGTAGAACTATCTGATTTTTTTCTCAAATAAATGGAAAAAGATCCCTCTGCATCAAAAAACCCTGTTATAAACCAGGGGTGGTTTAGGTTAGTATTTTCTAAACTAGATCTACGCGCAATAGTTGAATAATAACGTGCTGATTTAAATTTACTAGGATATATTTTAGAAAGGGCTTTGATTTGATAATTTCTTTCGAAACCCATTAGAGTACACCTTAATACTAAATTATTAGTATAACTACCGTCTACTCGTTGCTCTTTTACAATTACAAGTTTGTTTATGGCTTGCGGGACATTTAAACCTGTAATTGACTTAGATCCGCGATAACCTATTTCTCTTTCGATCATCTTCTGACTTATTACCATACCTGAGTAATTACTTCAGCCACTCAAATACTTTCGTATATGGTTTGGTACCAGAAGCTTTAAAGTGTCCCCGGAATTTGATAGTTTATCCCGCGTACTTGAGACCCTAGCTCAAGAAGCAGGAATATGTGGCACGTCTATAGCCCACAATATAAAGGCCATGATGACTTGTCTTTGTCCCCTTTTTCTATCCATATATCCAGGATCTAATGCCTTATCGTAGTAGCGAACTCTTACTCTATAAAATATTTTTTATATTAGCCACGCATCCAAAAATAAAGCCAGGGATTTCGTTAATTACATGGAAACCATAGTTTCACAACATTAACTGAAAACAGCCGTGCAACTCCTGTAATATTATTATACAAATTGTGGTAAGGTTTTTCGAGGATTATCGAATTAAACAACATACTTCACTACTGTTGTCAGAAACGGTCTAGTGATTTCAGTTCCTGCGTTGCCACATTACTCTTGAGGTGGAATGCTTACACTTTCATTTATAGACCAAAGAATATTTAATATTAATTGTTTACTGACGAACTAAATTATTAAATTGTTCATCTAATCTATGGCATTCATCATTTACTGCAAAGACTACTTGGGTATCTAATCCTGTTTGTTCTCTGTGCCTTCGTCCCTCAACGTCAGTTTTTACCTAAAGGGGTGCCTTCGCCTTTACCGAGTCCCTTTGGTATTAAAGAATTTCATCTCTCCTCCTAAAGTACTCCCCTCTCATATAAAACTCTAGTCAAATACTAACATTATATAAGCTATATTGACCGTCTAGGTACCCTTTAAACCCAATTAAGATGAATAATACTAGTCTCTTACGTATTACCGCGACTGCTGGCACGTAATTAGTCAAGACACAATATACATACTGTCATTATCAATATATAAACAAAGCTTTATTCAATTTTAATATAATCCTATAGATCATCTTTTAGGACCTGATCAAAATAGGACTTGCCACTTCTCCAAGTTGCCAGTTCAGCCGTTAGGCCATTGACCAAAATTCCTCACTGCTGTACTAATTTGCATTGGGGTTTTTTCAGACCCAATGTGGTCGATCAACCTTTCAGATTCGACTACGAGAGTTGTTGGCTAGTTAAGTCATCACCTTAACTACTACCTATCCCGAAGATATTTATCATCCTCTTAAAGCAGGAACTGTACCCCTTTATTTATTATGAAGGATTTACCTTCTCTTTAAGGCCGGCAAATTATATCTTTATACTCACCTGTACACCACTTTTTAATTAATAACCTTTAGTATTGTAGTTACTTAATGTTAGAAATTCAAACGTACGATTAGCATGTGTCAAGCACTTGAACAGCATTCAATCAGAGCCATCACCAAACTCAACCATTATTTTTTGATGTAATTTTCATTCATAAAAACTTTCTTTTATGAAATGAATGTTCATTACATCACTATAAGTTCTAAGAATTTGAATATAAGGAGAGTGATAAATTATATAATGTTCTATTTATAAATACTATACTAATAAAAAATTCTCATTTGTTCGCCTTATACACATACTAAGTCTTACCTCTGGAGCTAGACTATGAATAATTAACTATTCATAAGCGGCCTCATAATAGAAGCTGGTTAGCCTGCTGCATAATATGCAGCAACAACCTCAGCAACAGCTATAGCAGCTATGATGCACAAGCACTAATTTCTACCACTATTTCTAAATTTTTATTATTCCTTATAAGGATAAATTTTTATTGTTTATATAATTTTCCTTACTTACTTTTTACTCACTCTCACATATATTGAACTTTAGTTTAGCAAACCTTGCTTCCGGTAATTTACACGCATAAAAAAAAAATACAGCAATATTTTAATGTGTATCTTAGTAGTAAATTAAGTTTAAGATGTATATAAAGTTAATTTATTTATTTATTTTTTCTACTAAAGAATCTTGTATTTTTTTAAAGTTACCTTACCATTAACAGCTTTAACATATCATTTAATGTTAGCGTTTTTTACTAAACAATCCCCATCCACCAAATCTCGCTGTTCAGCGGCCAGAAATTTACTGTTAAACTCATTATACCTAATAAAGGTAGGTGTACCCTTGTACTCAATAGATAAAATATATTCTTCTTCTTGTTCAGTAAAAGTATGGTCACCCAAATTTTTATCAAATAATTTTGTATTGGTATATCTACGTTGTATTCTCTCGCTTACTTTTTTCTCTAACCTTTCCATAAATTTATTTTCATCATCCTTAGATTGATTATCCTCAGGATTAAGTATATATTTCAAACTCCCCTTATCAGGATTATTACCTCCATTACCACCACCATTAAAACTAGGTTTATTAGGATGAGACGGATTCGTTTTATTAAGTAAATCATCTATTTTCATATAAATTATATTGTCATCCTGTAGGGTATTCACTAATAATGACAATAAACTCAATCTTACAACTAATTCGAGAATGTTATCCAAATTTACAACTAAACTTTCCTTTTTAACATCCGCTTTAATAATATTATCTAAAAAATAAAATGTTAATAATATAATATAAATCATTAATACTATACTAAATACAAGCCCTAGTTTAATTCAAGCCGAAATCTGTATAAGAGCTAGTATACTAAATAATCTAATAATAAAATCAAATTTTAAATAACTTTTTAAAATTTTACATAATTTAGAAAATAAGCTAAATAAAATTTCATAATTCTTAGTCTTATAAATAACTATTAATAATCCTACACCAAATCCTATTAAAACAAATAATAGTGTAGAAAAGAAGTAAATAAATAATGATGCTAATATTATGAATATTATACATTTTAAATATCCTAGCTTATCCAAAATAAATAAGGAATTCTTAAATAAATTTAAGAAAAACGTCGGAATAAAACATAAAATATTATATAATGTTTTACAAATAAAATTTTTAGAAACTAAATCATTTATAAAAATCAGACATTTCGAGTAAAGTCTAATTAGCCCATAATCGCTCATCTTGTTTATCAAAATACCTCTAGCGGAACTATAAAAAGTAATAAAATCTTGTATTAAAATAGTACAAGTGTATAAAAATTTGTATAATTTTTTTAAGTTCAAGTCAATTAATGTAAGTCTAGTCCGTCTTTTATGTAAGAACTTGTCAATACTACGAAAACTTGAGCTTGGATTAAGGCAATCATCATTTCTAAACCCGAGAAAGCTATTATAAAAAGTAATGGTATCAAACCTACAATAAAAAAAATCATACCTGAAGACATTATATTGTAAACAAAACCACTTAAAATACTCAATAACATGTGTCCTGCTACTATGTTAGCTCCTAATCTTAAACCAAGAGATACACATCTTGCAAGATAACTGATGAATTCAATAGTAACTAATAAAGGTAAAAGACCTAAAGGGCAACCTGCCGGTACTAGTAACGAAAAGAATTTTAAACCATGTTTTTGGAAACCTAAAATTGTTGCCCCTAATACTATTGTAAAACTAAGAGCAAATGTTAAAGCAAAATGACCTGTAGATGCAAAACTGTAAGGCACCATTCCGATTAAATTATTTATTAATATAAATACAAATAAAGTATATATGAAAGGGAAATAAATTTGTCCATTTCTAGCATTTATTTGATTTGTAACTATATTGTGTATTGTTACGTATAGAGATTCTTGAGCTATAGATCAATTGTTACTTACTAATTTATTATAGTTAGTTGCAACTAAGCTTAAGATTAATATTATTAAACCCCCGATTATTAAGTAAAATCCTATATTTGTTAAAGATAAATGTAAGTTACCACCTAAAACTTCTAAATTTAATATATCTCTTACTTCAAATTGATCTAAGGGACTTATTATTTCTGTAAATAATGTAGAAAACATAAGTAGTATATATTACTACTCTAATATATAGATCTTTAAATAACTAATTACTTATAGTATTTATACTATAAAATGTATATTTATATTATATTTTATTAATAAACATACGTGATAAGAATAAACGAACTATTCTTGGTAGTATATATTTAGATAATATGTATAGAACTAATACTATTACAGCAAAAGCAAATACTATTTCATTCATATAATAAAAAGGTGTTAATTGTGGCATATTTATAAAAAAAATTGGTTATATAATACGTATTTTATTTTAATCGTAAACAAATTTAAAGCATATTACATGCTATATAATAAACCATTTTTAGGTTAGTTTAATACGTTTAGTTTTAATAAATAGTTTATACTACTAGAAGGGGCAGCTTTGTAGCCTTATCCTGGCATTGTAACCCACCTTGGCTTTAGTTTACGCAGCAGGGTGCAAGATATGCATGGGGTGTAAGACAAGGATAGCTTAGGTGGAAGCTACGCAAGCTCTAAAATAGGGATAGTTTGCAGGTAAAATCAGTAGTATGCCATATCCCTAAGGGGTGCATGTATGTATGTTACACCAACCAACCAACAGCAGAAAAAAAAGAAAAAACCATAAGTATGCTAATCAGCAAAGCACTAAACAAAATTCAAATTGTGTATTCCGGACTAACTAATCTTCTTACATGAATTAAATCTTCTCTTGAGTTTGAAATAGCTACTCAATTCAAAGAAGTATCTCTGAATTTTTTTTTAATCTAACTAAATAATTAACATGAACTTTGTCTGGGCTGCAAAGCACCCTATCTAAAACCATGAAAACCCTTACCCATTTTACTTTATTCAGTAACTATGGCCATAGTCAACCTCTAGTTGTGTAGCAAAAGTATATATTTGAGGAGTTGGCAGCACTTAGTGTAACAATAAATTTGTGCGATCCTCATCATTAAGAGCTTGCGCCACCAAAGCCTTCTACGAATTCACAACTCTGATCTATATTTATTTCTCTTAATATACGTGAAGTATTAACAATCGATTATCTATTTTATCAAGTATATTATGTATAAATTCATAATGATGTGGGTAAAATAAACTTATATCAAGAGTATGTTCTCTAGGTGGTAAGTTATAACTACAGGCTTCAGGGGTATTATAGAAGGTGTTGGACCTTGAGACTGGTTAGATGGTTGTGGTAGAGATGAAAGAGGATTACCTTGTTGCGTAGGATTAGGTAATTGTGGTATAAATGGTTCAGGATTAATAGATGTAGATGAATTACCTTGAGGTGAATTAGATGATTGTGCATTCATTGTACTACCTTTTTGTGCATATGGTTATGGATTATATAAACCCCACTTTGTGTATCTGTATTTATAAATCAGCCTTCAAAACCACCCTGTCTTGAATTATTCCCTCTATACAAAATTTAGATAATGAGGCACGCCACCAAAATAGCCGAAACACCAGAAAGGGTTATTCACAATGTCCAATGTCCATATGGACATAAACTAAATATTTAATAATAAACATTATAGGTAGGCTAATAAGTAGTAAAAATATAGAAGCGAAGAATTTAGGGTATAGTTGCTGTCAATTAATTCTTTTTTTAGCATTAAACTTTATTGTTGATTTAAAAGTATTATATTTTGTGGTTGCTCCTGTGTATACAAGGAAAGAATATTTCCTCGTTATAGGTATTTTATAATAACGTATACCTAGAGATATCTAATTGTTATATTTACAATTAAGAGAGATTATAGACTATAAAGCATATTAGTACCAGAATAATGTAATACGTCTAATATCATACCAGGATATATACCTAATATTACTGTAAAAAGAACTAATCCAAATAATATTCAGAATTCTCTTTTATTTACATCAGATAACGATTGTTCTAGGAATCTAGTAAATGAACCACCGAAAGATATACGATTAAACATATAAATTGAATAGGCTGCTGATAATACAATAGATGTACAAGCCAAGAATCCCATTAATGGTAATCTTTCAGTAATACCTGATAAAGATAAGAACTCCCCTATGAAATTGAAAGTTAAAGGTGTACCACAATTACCTAAACATAAGATAAAAAACAATAAGGACAATATAGGCATTAATTGAGCTAAACCTCTGTAGAAGTATATAGATCTAGTCCCAGTTCTATCGTATAAAACTCCCCCTGCGCAAACAAAAAGACCACTTGATACAAATCCGTGTGCTAATCCTAATATAATAGAACCTTCTAGACCTTGAATAGTGTTACTAAAAGCACTCATTAAGTATACTGAAGCATGAGCCACTGAAGAATATGCAATTAACTCTTTAATATCTGTAGTTCTAATAGTACTAAAACTAGCATAAAGAACAGTTATGGTCCCTATAACATAAATTATAAAAGTATAATCTAATGTAACTTTAGGAAGTATAGGTAAAATTAGTCTGAATATACCATATAGACTTAACTTAAGGACAATCCCGGCTAAAACAATACTACCTCCAAGGGGTGACTCCACGTGTGCCTTTAGTAGTCAATTATTCAACCCATAAACCGGTGTTTTTACAGCAAACGCTATAAATATCCCTACAAATAAAAATATTTGTGTTTTATATTCTAAATTTAATTTAAATAAAGTATCAAAATCAGTACTACCCATAGTAGATGATATATTTAATATAGATAATAATAAGAATAATGAGCCTCATAATGTATATAAGAATAAATAGTAACTAGCACTTATTTTATTATCAGACCCAAATAACCCTACTAATATAAATAAAGGAGGTAAGATACTTTCAAAGAATATATAGAATAACATTATATCTAATGTCATAAATACGGCTAATAATAACGTTTCTAACAATAGCATTATTACTAAATAAGATTTTTTATTTTCTTTTATAGAATCTCAATTTGATAATAACGCTACAGGTATTATTATTGTAGTTAATAACATAAAGTATACCGTTATACCATCTAGACCTAAATAAATATCAAATAGTTGAATATTATAATGTTCTTGTACATATTGAAATTGATTAGTACTATTATTAAATACTATGAAAATAATTGAAGATATAATCAAGTTTATTACACTAGTTATAAGTACTATTATTTTTGAGTAGGTGGAGCCTACGTAAGCTTTTAAATTTTTTTTTCCATAGTAGGAGTTTATACTAGATATTATAATTGCACCTATAACAGGTACAGTTAATAAAAAAGATAATAACATTGTACAAAATATATTATCTTGGAACTTTAGATTTTGAGCTTTAGCCTACTGCTAAGCCTAGACCAATGGACATGCATTTCATGGTGAAATCTTGCATCTGATTTTTTCTTGCTTGCTTTCAGGCTGGCGAAGCAGCAGCAGCGGCGGCTGCTGCACAAAAATAGCGAGCTCAAGATTTATGTGCGAAAAAATATTTTTCTAGCTAAGCCTTGCAAAGCATAGAAAAATAAAGCATGAAGCACTCCTCAACCCTTATAAGCTAGCTTCGTTTAGTCACGCCAACAGGGGAGGCGTGCCTGTGCCTCTGAGGTATAAGGATACGCTTATTTTTATTAAGAGCAGAAGCACAGCACCTAAACTCCTAATAATTATCTTTAAATATATAGTGGATATTCTTACCACTAGGTATATTATTTAGTGTTAATTTTTAGTAGACGGTGGCTAGCTAGCGCGGGTTCTAATTTGCTATTGCTTAGCAATAACAAATGAGCCAGCCTTATAGAATTAGCAAGCTCATATATAATTTTATGTCATTCATATACTGCATACTTTTACGGATATACTCTATTTAATAGATCTATAATTAAAATAAATTTATATTTATAAAATATACCCCAAACATATATAATAAAGAAGGTATTAATAATATAAATGCAAATAATATAGGCAGTAAGACAGTTCAACAGAAGGACATCAACTGGTCGAATCTAATTCTAGGAAAAGAGGCCCGGCATCAAATAAATACAAAAACCAATATTGAGCTTTTTATACCTAAAGTTAAACTAGACAATAACCCTTCTACATTAGAACTAGTTAAAAATTGTCTTGTTTTAAAATATTCTGTAGATGTAGTTCATCCTATATCAAATAAATATGCATGTATAAAACTTAATGAATCAAATATATAAATAAAATCGATTTGTATTAAATAACCACCTAAGAATAAAATACTTATAAATATACACATTAATACAATACTAGCGTATTCGGCTAAAAAGAAGAAAACGAATATAACAGCCGCGTGTTCGGTCATAAATCCGCTAACTAATTCAGATTCCGTGGTGTGATTCTTATTTTTTTTTGTTCTTTATATGTGCAAACGATTTGTGTTACGAAGCAGTGGCCATACTACATTAGCCCACTAAATTCTAGGTTTAAATTAGTAACAATTCTTGTATATAAGCTTATAATTTAAGAGCTTGCGCCATCTACTGTAACCCTAGATGTATTTAAATGTTTAGCTAATTCTACATTGTTTTTAAATTTTATAATTAAGTAGCCATCTAGGTTATATATTACTACACCTAAAAGGTATTTATTCTTTGCTTTACTCATCTTAGCCTTGGCGTCATATCGGCGCCTTTTGCTAATAGGATTTAACTTACCGGGTTTACTAATCTTTAATTTAGTATCATTAGTATGTTTATAACCTAAATTATTGTGAGCAATAGCACTAAAATTATAAAAAGTATCTAAATTTCATTTAGATATATAACTAGTTTCTAGCTCAGTTAAATATTTGTGGCTAATTCTTTTTCCTTGGTATGTAAAATACTTGTATATATAACTTAAACTTATCTAAACCATCTTTAATAAAAGCTTTTTGTGCGTGCGTGCGTGCGTGGCTAGCAGCATTAGAATTATTTTTATATTTTAAGTGCTCATTAAGTCTTATATAAAAGTCTTTCGTACTGTCAATATACTGTTTACTGTTCACAGTATTGATCAAATAATAAATACCTCCTTTACCTTTTAATAGACCTTGGTGTGATTTTATAGAATCTTTATCGTAAAAATCTAGACTTAAAATCACTTGAGGTTTAATATTAGTAGGACAAGGTTTAGAGAGGGATGTATAATAATGCCTACAAGATAGTAATGAGTACTTCCGAGCAGTAAAAGGTAAACTCTATTTACAATTTACACCGTTATAAAGAGGAGTTATTATCACATATAGCTTAAAATAAATAAGAAAAAATCGAATATATCTACTTTAGATAGGTTTAAATCTATATATATTTTTATAAATTAAATAATTATTTAAGAGCTTGCGCCTCCTACACTAACCTTAGATATTCCTAAATGCTTAGCTAATTATACATTATTGTGCTGTTTTTCCCTAGCACAAGCTATGCTAAGCAGGAAAAAAAAATGCAATAAATTTCTTAATTAAATTATCATTTAAATGTTCATTAAGATAAAAATCTTTTGCACTACCTATGTATTGTTTACCATTTATAGTATTAATAAATACCTCCTTTGCCTTTTAATATTATTTTATATGAACCTATACAAGTTTCATATAAATTTTTTAATATTACAATGGCAATAGACTTAATGTCCGGGTATTATTTAAAGGCTCAATGGCTGCTGATTTAAATGAATAAAACCTCTTAGTATAGGTGTATTTTTATGCTGTATTTTTTTTGCGGCTACTTCGTCAGCACGCAAGAAAAAAAAATTAGTAGTATGCGCGAAGTACAAAAATATTTATTAGTCTTATAGCCTCCGGCTCGTTATAATAAGAATAGGCTTGTAAGTAGATATATTAGATTCGTATTAATCTTATACTCTCATATAAGTCTGGACTATACTTTGTTTAATATTATAAATTAAACGATCACCTATAGTCTCTGAAGATTTAACTTTAAAGTTACTTCCCTGCTGATTTTCTTAATAAAGACATTCCAGCAATTTGTGATCTTTTATGAGACCAAATCTAAATAGCCTCAGCTAAATCGAAGGGAGCTCTGTTAGTTTCTGCTACAGAACCAATAAAGAATATTATTAGTATACAAAATAAAGGTAAAGCTAATCATACTATTTTTTGAAACTGTACGTTTATATTTAAATTTAAACTATTTGTTATCAATATTATGATTAATAATACTGAACTTAAAACTAATTCATAGCTAATTAATTGGGCTGTACTTCTTAAAGACCCTAAGAAAGCATATTTACTATTAGCACTTCATCCCGCTAATAATATACCATAGGTAGCTAAAGATGAAACAGCTAGCATAAATAGTATACCTAATTCCATATCACCTAAAGATAATCCAGCCCCATATGGTATAACAGCGTAACCTAATAAAGCGAATATTAATGTTACTACTGGACCTAAAAAAAATAAAATTAAATTAGCTTGTGTAGGTGCAACATACTCTTTTAAAATTAATTTTAAAGCATCTGCGAATGCCTGTAATAAACCGTAATACGAATTCTTCCTTTTTTATCCATTTATGTAGAGCTACTACCTCGCGCGACATAACACAGGAAAAGTTCTAGGACTTTCTCCCTAAATAGTTGTAATATTAATTACCAACTATCCATTTAACAGGTATAAAATTTATACCCTGTACTTTTTCAAGTAGGGTCTGACTATATCTTAAGCATTAAAACAAGGGTGGCTAAGCGAAGCTACGCCTCTTAACACCCATCACCATTTAGTCGATGAACTGCATACCTAACTAGGCACTTGGCTGCGGATTGCCTATTTCCTTTCGTGCATCTATTTTGATTTTACTTTACCTCGAGTCATTACCTGAGCCATGTATTAGTTACCTGATACATTTAGTTAAAATAGCTTTAAGGGGTCTCCGCAATTTGATGATGTTTAGCAAAAGGTTCACTTCTGCTAAGGCCGAGTAAAGTATCTTACACCTTACTTAAAACTTTTTTATGTGCGTGCTGAAAAAATCTAATCCTTTATACTCTTTCTTTATAGGGTAAAATGCGTGCCCCTAAATATTTACTAATTGTTTTAGTACTTATTTATAATTCTTTAGGTGCTTCTTATATAAGCATAATAGGGTTTATTATTAGTTAGTAATATTAATTTATAATTAACTTTTTTATATAAACAATTATATTAACTGCTGTGCTTCGCCGGGCATTATTAAATAATGTTTCTTTTTCTTAGCGCAGCGCAAGCTACGTTTGGTTAATTCATGGCTAAATATTAATACTAATTTTCCACCTTTTATATTAGCTAGCTCAATATCCAAGTTATTTAATATAGATCAGTAATCTACATTAAAATAGTTAGCAACTTTTGGTATTGTCTACTAGTAAATGGATCTGTAAGTAACTAAAGTTGAAGCATTATAAATTCATACTCTACAATTATTAAATTTTCTTAATGAATATATTTCCTTTAATTTTTCTATTTCTAAAGTCTAATTCATAACTAAATATATAATTACCCTTAATACCTCCTTTAATTCATTTATCTAGGTGATTAGTTATAATTCTGTGTTTATTTAAGAATTTAGCTATTGTACCTTTAGATTTGTATATATTTTTAACTATAGTACCATCATCTTATATTTTATATATTCATACCTTTTTAGCTATAGTACGATCTAATTCTAACCCTAGCATCGCTTACTAGTTTTTCTAAAGTTCATAAGATTCTATCTTATTAGTTAAAAACAAGTAATTTTTATAAGGAGTCGCAAGCTCTATGTATTTAAATAAGCATTTAAAGTTTCTCTAGCTACACCTAAGTAATTAGATAACTCATTAATACTACTGATTGTCATACAACTAAGTACTTAGTTGTCCATTAACATATTCGCGAGATAAATATTAATACCTTTAGAGGCACGTAACAAAATTTGATTCTAGTTGTCTAAGTTTAAGTATTTCATATAAATAATCATAAATTTGAATATCATTTAGATTACTTTTAAATATAGTATTGAATAAGGGTAAGTATTTTTGCTGCAAAGCGTAAGAATTTTATCTTTCTTTCTGCATATTTAGATTGCAAATTTCTAACACAGAAAATTCGAATTTATCTCAACCGATAGTTTTGTACTTTTTTTTTGTAAAAAAAAATCTAAACGCATGAAATCTATCGTTCAAATTAACATTAAGATGGCTTTTAAATCTCGAGGTCTCTGGACCCGAAGGGCCTAGGAAATCTTTAGCTCAACCTTTTTCTTGCTTCTGATCACGCACAAAAAATATTAGGATTATTTTTTTAAAGTAAACATATATATATACCATTTTTACCTCCCCCCTTTAAACCCTTAAAATATGTATTAAGAGCAGTTTAAAATAAAAAATCTTTACATACATTTATTACATTTACTTTAAAAGGATAGCTTGCGCACAAAGGGGCTTTTTATATAAAGCTTAAATAGCTTTATTATAACTAGAGCTATGATAAAATATTAAAAAAAGTCTATTATTTTGACCTACAGCATTAGGACCTAATCTTCTTTGCATACTAGCCATAGTTTTTCTTTCAGCTACAGTTACATATGCTACTACCAGTAAAGCTGGCAACATTAACACTAAATTTTCAATAATTGAAATAATAGTTGTAGGTAAATTCATTTTTGTGTGGTGTGGAGCAAGTAATTTTTTTATATAAAGTTAATAATACATCGCTAATTAAAAATAAATATAGGAGGCGCACTTCTGTGTGAGGGGCTCCATCAAAAAAAAATATAGCTCTTGCATTTTCTATTGCATACATAGTAGCACTAAAAACAGTATAAAAAGTACATGTGTAGCTATAATTTATACTTAGGTTGGACATATTAAACTTTAGATAATTTAGAGGGCAGGTTGGCATACTTCTGTGTGAATAGGGTATGCTGCAGCCCCGCAAAAATAGCCAATAATATTTAAAAATTAATAGACTATTTATTATTAGTAGCGCAGCCTTGCTTCGCAATACAAATACTAGGGATACGCAAGCTAGCGCTATAGCAAAGCAGTATTCCTAGCTTTGCTACACTAGCACAAGGGGCGCTAGCCTCATCTCAGAATCGAACTAAGATCGTAATATTAGAAGTATTATACTCTGCCATTGAGCTAATGAGACTAAAAATTCTTTATCTAACAAGCAATATGTCTAACCTGCTATTCATTATCAGAGCAGATTATAAAATTCAACTTTAAGTAAAAGCTTGCTAACTTGCGTATTTTTTGTTCATAGAACAGGACGATATACAAGCTAAGTCTATATTATTTTACTTTGTAAAGGTAAACTTACAAATGCGTGAGGTTTAGGTGGGCTTGTTAATCCTCATTCTAAACTACTGTAACATCTGTTTAAGTTAGCTTGTAGTATATCTGTATAGAACCCTGGTGTTAATCAAGGATTTCTACTAGCTACTTTACCTTCTACTAATTGTTTGTAAACAATGTATAAGAATAATCAAGCGGCCACTACACTTACAATAGATCCTACACTACTAATTAAATTTCATCCTGAAAATGCATCAGGATAGTCTCCTATTCTTCTAGGCATACCTTGTAGCATTTTATATCTTATTTCTAAATAACCGATCTGTGCATGTTTCACTGCAGAGATATGAAAAGGGTAGGTAACCCTTTCTTTTTACAATTTAGAATAAAAGTATTTATCTTTATATAGTTTATCTGTATCTATATATTTTTTAATAGTTATAGCGTCTAAATGTAAATCTTTTACAATAGATACTACACTCCCTTAGCACTTCTTAATAAACTGCCTATCACTATTGTAAACATAAACCCCTTTTTCTTAATTTAGCTAAGATTTATTCAGACTTAGTTTTACTGTACATAGGATTATTCAAACCTTTTCTATCTTTATTCATATGTGCAATAAATTCCTTAGATTTTTCCTTATTAAACATGGGATTAAATGGCCTAGTTTCTTTAGATTTATTTTCTCTAAATTAGCAGGACTTTGTGCGAAAAATTTTTTTATTCTTGCTACGCGCAGCTTATTTCATAGCATAAAAATCAGAAAATAAAGTACTAAGTCTTATCTTAGTATTTACAGAAAAAGGTTTACTTTTACGGAATTCAGATATAAGTCTTTTAGACTCTTTTGAGTCTTTAAATCCCATACTAGATCCTGCGCCAGGGTTTAAATTTATAACAGGTTTATATAAATTAATATATTGTTGTTATTTACAGATAATATCTTGCTTTATATGTGTACCTCTATTACCATAACCATATAAAATAATGAGCTTGCTGGTCTAACAAGAAAAATGATGAGCTTGCGCCTCCATACTTCAAAATAGAATTAGATATATAACTATTATCGGCTAAACAAAAAGGAAAGTATTAAGTGGCTATTAGCTAAATCAATACCGTTACCTACGTATTACCGTTAACGCTATTATTTATAAGATAAATACCACCCTTATTTTTATATCGAGGCTTCGCTCATAATAGTTTCTCTATAAAAGATTGTAAATAGAGATGGTTTTCAAATTAACTAAGTCCAATTTGTACTGAACAATAAATTGGTGTTTAAGTTTAACAGTAATTAAATTATTATTATTTACTGTTTTTTTTGCATATTTTTCTAGCTATGCCTTACAAGGCATAGAAAAATAAAGCTCAAAAACAATCGTCATCATTATTTGGATCTTGTCCGGAGTCAATAGTATTTAGTTTTGTAGTAAATGGGTGCAAGGCCAGGATATTTGTTAGAATATTTTTCGTGCGCAAGCTATCCACTCTTTATGAGCACTCACTAAACGTCATATTATTATATTTATAAGCTAAATGATAATAGGGTGAATAAAGTAACAAGATGATTAACATATCACTATGTTATTAGGACTATTTCTTTAACTTTTAAGTTACAACACGTATAGTCTCTGAGGATCCTACTTAAAAAATATGAGATTGTGCCCATATTTATTGTAGGTTTCCTGCTAATTGTCTATTTATACTGCCTAATTTAAATAGGGTTTCTAGCATATAGTGTTGTTAAAATTTCATATCACTATGAAAAAAGGCCTACTGTGGACCTAAAAAGTGTTGAGGGAAAAATGTAAGATTAACACCTATAAATAAAAGTCAAAATTGTGTCTTAGCTAAGATAAGATCATAATTTAGACCTAACATTTTAGGAATTCAGAAATATCACCCTGCAAACATTGCAAATACGGCTCCCATACTTAAAACGTAGTGGAAATGCAAAGTATATTTAATGTACCGTTTAAATTATATATGTATCAAAATTAATCTTTTTGAGTTGCGCTATCCATGCTGTAGGTCAAACATATAAGCACCCCCTAAAGGGTGCTAAGAGGGATATGGCTGCAGGCTTCTATAATTTCTCTACAAATTTCTGTATACCTCCCCTGGGTATGTTTCTAATGTAAGAGGGATAACCACACCGTAAAATTGTATCTTGGTTTTTAATACTTTTTTTTGCTTATTTCTACGTATTATGAATTTAATTTATTATTTCCAGGGTTTTATATATAATTGTTTCTCTAAGATTTATATCTACTTTTTATTCATAGCATGTATGTATGTTACACCTACCAACAGCCAGAATTAAGTTATTTATTAAACTTGATTATATAACTATTAGTTTACATAACAAGTAATTTAGATTTAACCTCTAGCACAAAGACATACTCAACCATCTCTATTTGAATATGAAATCTTAAGGGTATTTGTATGACCTTTAAAGGAGAAAAATATAGTAAGGTATCATCTGAAGAATAAATATTAGCAACACTTATCTTTTTAAACCCAGGATATAGGACCTTTCAGGTAACCCTTTACAGGGTCCGGTACCCTTTTCAACTATCTTTCTATTCTCTCCGTCAAATACTTTAAAATAAGTAGCCTGCGCAAGCTAGGAGATACCCACCGATCTAAGACTAATTTGTCTTGAATAAGTATCAACCTTTTGACTCACAGATAGGCCGCCCGTTACACCTGAACCGCTTCTAATAGATTTACCATAAAACTTTTAAGATATTAGAGGTACACTTATAGGGTGTAGCTCTTATAAAAAAAAATATATTTTTTTGCTGCATAGCACCGAAAGTAGCCCCCCTTATTTTTTCTATCCACGCGTTTCCCTATCCATATTCTCAGGATAAGGATAACTTACTTATTTTTTAGAGCTTAAGGCTTGTTTTTTTAAGTTATCTTTTATTGATTTAAGATTAAAATTAAGACTTTTTATTACTTCTATATAATCTTTTCAAAGATATTTAGATTCATCAGGGAAAAATTTTTCTTTACCTTTTTTTATATTATTTATGCTTTGTTTAAATTTTTTTTCCTGATTCTTGTAAGCTTGTATTTCAAACTCTACTTTATCTAATTGATCTTTTAAAGATAAATCTTGTCTTTTTTCTATAATTATATTGTGTTTTCATTTTCTACTAAGGCTAATAGATTTGGTGGCCGTAGGCTCAGAACAATCAATATTTAAATCATTAGTATTGAATTTATCAAGTTGTAATTTTAGTAATTTTTGTTTCATCTCTGAAGCTTTTTTTTTTATCTCTTTAAGATCTTGTGTCAAAATAGGTATCTTAGTATTTTTAGGTTTTTTAGGGGGTTTATTATTTGAAAAACCCTTCTTTATATTAATTCATATTTTTAAACCTTTTATTACTCATATCATATCTCAACTTAAATGAATTAAATAATTCATTAGGTAAAAAAAAAGAATTACCATTATAGTTAAATATATAAATAACATAGCCAATAATAAATATTTAAAGGAATAATATAATTTAAAGTGATTTTTCTTGAATACCTTATTTTTTATAAAATCATGAGTTATAATAATTAATCAGATATTAATAGCGATAGTCAAACAAATTTGATATAGATATATAAATAATAAGCTATCACTACTATACTTACTTATAAGTATAAAAATACTACCTAATATAACAAACATTAAAGGATTTATTTTGTAATTTTTATTACTGATTCCCTGCGTAGCATGCGAGGGGTGCTTCACTAAGGGTGCTTCGCGAGGATATGAAAAATCGCGCCAGCACATATAATTATAAATCTTAAAAATTCCTTTGTCTACGGAGTCGAAGTCGAAGCCCGTAAAATTCATTTTTGTACATATTTTTCCTATGCGTGTCCAGAGGTCCAGCAAGGCTTGCGCCTTACAAGAAAAAATTATAAGCAGCAATAATTTATACTTAGATATGTGTAAATCTATATTATTAAGTGGCAAGTTTGCAAGCGAAGCAAGATAAACATGAGCTTTAGCATATTTAAAAAAAAATAGCACAGCTTCGATAAAATATAATACTACTGATATCATTAATATAATGGGCAAATGCCCCTTTTATTGGACTATCTCTTCATTTAAGAGCTCGCAGGTGAAACACGCAAATTTTGAATAAAAGAAACTCTAGTTCATAAAGGATTTCTGTATTGAATTCATTTTAACAAAAAATCTGAATAAATTTTATATTCAATAGTATCAAAATTTGAATTTTTATAATCACGGATAGATAAAAATTTTTTTATTAAACTAACTCTATAAAACTTATAATCAGAGTATAATCTATTTACCATAAAATACTCATACAAACATGTCATGGCTTTAACTGATTGAAATTTAAAAGTTATATATTTGAGATTTTTACTATTTTGTGTATATGGTTTACAATAGGGTATTAAATCATTAAAGGATAATTTAGATGTAAAATTATTATGCTTAACTTGTAGATTACATTCAATTCTATTACAAATAAAATTAAAAACTATAGAACCTTTTGCATCAATTAATCCTGAAAAATAAGAATCATTAACTTTAATATTATAATCAGGTTTAATGAAATCTATGTTATATAATACACAAGCTTTTTCTAAACTATCACACTTAATTCTAATTATACCATTTAATTTATTAACTAAATAAATCATATTATTTTCATTAGATACTATATATGTAGAATAAAATTTATTTTTATGATTGATTATTTTACCCATATGTAAAGTGTTTTGAATACGTGTTAAAATTCTTATATCTCTATTATGCAATCTTATTCGAATAGCTTTTAATACTAATTTTTTAGAAGAAGATTTCCTTAAATCAAAATTTCCTTTTCCATCTATTATTCCCGCTAATCAGGAATAGAAATTAGTATAGTTGTTATCCTTATTATTAGTATTAAAATACCTTTTGTGCGCGTGGTTCAGCGCGAGCTTTATTTTTCTTTGTGTATGTCCAGCTTCGCTGGTTCAGTATGTAATTTTATTATTATATAATAATAAAAAAATGCAAGAAAAATATGTAAGAAAAGGCGAATTAAATGATTGACGTATAGTCTCTGAGAATCCTTTATAGTTTTCTGCTGATTGTATATTAATATCTAAGTTTTTAGTATTAGATATAGTATAATTATTATTTTCACTATTTAATAGAAGATTAAAGCTTCCACTTAGATCTAGTAAAATACGTAGATAATTATATATAAATAGTAAATAATTAACTGATAATATAGTTTCCAGCATATAGTCAATTGCAGAATAATGAAAATTACTCAGGCCCATTTGAGCAACTACGTAGTAAGTCAGTTAAGTTGCTCAAATATTTACATACAACACTGCTCACGCAGTGGATCGGACTATAACTTATCTAATGATTTAACTTAATAAACTTTCGATTGTCACGTTTAGTCTCTACGGATCCTACTCGATAATAAATTGTGAAATTTAGTTACTTTGGTTTCCACGGTATTACCTTAAATGGGGTAGGGTACATTTTATCACTACCCTTATCTTTTCCGCATTAAGAAAACATATAAGGCTTCACCGTTAGCAAAATTAATATAATAATTTTACCGAAAAACGTATGGAATTTTTCACGGTGACATGACCACACGACACTTACTAAAGAATTTTTTTGAATTTTTCTAAAGACTCGAACTTTTCTCCTAACAAAGGATAGTTAGTACAATGTGCCACTATTTTAGCTAATGCCTCTTTCTTGTATACTTCTATAAAATAGAAGTTATCATAAGGGTTACGAACTTTATTTGATACTTCAAAATACTGTTTAATATAATCTATTAAATAAACGTCGTAATTTTGTCCTATTGAGAAAGAATTTGCTTCCGATCTACGAATAGAAAAACAACCCTCCGCTTCTATAAAACCAGATAATCAAGCTTTAAAGTAAGTAGGTGCCTTAAAATTAGCATTTATAATAGCATATTGCTCTTTAAATTTAGTATCTCTTGTGGATAAGTATTTTTCTACTGAAGTTTTAGTTAAACATGTTTTTAAATATGCAAGTTGACAGATTTTTTTTGAAGTTAAAGGAGGATAAATATCAAATATTTTTATTATTTCAATAATTTCTTCCTTTTTATTTACAACTCAAATAACATCAGCCTCTTTTCCAGTAATCTTAACAGTTCCACCTACTACTTTAGCAATCTCAACCAGCATATTATAATTAGATTTAAGGTTAGATAATTTAATAACTAGTCTGTATTGTAAGGACTGTTTACGTAAATGGTTTACTTGAATACTACCGTCACCGTCCATTAGCCCTACTCAAAACATTTTTATATATTGTTTATAGTTATTGTTATCACATAAATCATTATAACTGCAATTATTAACACTAAGACTAGAATTTGGCTTATCTGTCTTGATCATAACAAATATTGGTATACTTAATCCTAAAATTCAAACTGTATCGTGGAATGCTATATCTAGTGAAGCATTAGCTAACACAACTCCACTTACGAATAAATATAAATTAATTTAATCTTTCATAACTAAATAAATAATTTTTGTATATTTCTTTATTTAATGCACTTTTCTTTATAGTATGTTGATTTAAGTTTAAGTATTTAGCTGCTGCTGTTACTCCATCGTACTTACTTATAAAGTTTATATCCGCATCGTAAACGAATATCGCCTTTTTTATAAGGCTATTTTTGTTTATGTTATCTATCAATTTTTTACAATTATTAGAATTTCAGTCTTTTATATTAGGTAGATCTTCAATATTATTCGGGATATAGCTCAAATACCATTCACCTCTAAATAATTTATTTTCTTTAATCACATCTACTAATGTAGCGTGATTAGATTTAATTAATTTGGATAAAGTTAGTAAAGATGGAAATATTACTAATAACTCTCTATAAGAATTATATACATATACTGGATATGCAGAACTAGCTTCTATCATTCTTCTCTTACTCTCTAAAGAATGGTTTTTATGCGAAGCATAAAAAGGATTATTCTCTCCTGTTAAACGTCTAACTATTAGACCTTTAGTTTGTAAAGAGTGTACTTTATTTTTAGCTAAAAGAGATAACAGTTTTTTAGTTTCTTCTGTATGTACATAACCCGTCGAGGAATAACCTTGTTTCAGTACATTATAGTAAGGAACTACATTTGTTATATAGAAAGTTTCTCTATTAGTTAAGTTTTTAATATCTACATATTGTAATATTCAAAGTGAGAAATTATCTTTATCGTATTTAAGTAAAGCTTTTATTATAGGCATATTAGAGTTTTGTCTACTATTTAAAAAGGAAGTATTAAGATAGTTTTTCATTCTATTAGCTAAATGTATAGAGCTTCCTATGTATACGTGTTTATTTATATTATTAATTAAACAATATACACCTGATTTATCTTTTTCTTGTTTTAATATTAAAGCTCTATCTTTTCCAAAATTACTATAAATATTTATAGGTTTAAACTGATTTAGGCGCAAGCTCTCTTTTTTGTCGTCAGAGTTAGACTTGGTACTTAATTTTCTGTAACTGTTAATTAATTTATATTTTATTTCATGGACTATATCTTCATTACTAGTAAATATATTACTTTTTAATGGATTACGTGTAGTCTCTAAGGATCCTACTAAGAAATTCATCTGTTGGTTTCCTGCTGATTGTTCAAAATTACATATTGTCACTTTTATCGTTAAGATAATTAGTAATGCAATTGTTAGAATTTTCCAGCATATAGTAATCTTTAAAGGGAGAGCTAAGTGGATTATTAACCCTCCGATTGTAAACATAAAGACGAAACCTAATGAAAATAACATTGAAGGTGTCATTTTAATAGACCCACCGTAGCACGTAGCTAACCAAGAAAAAATTTTTATCCCTGTAGGAACTGCAATAATTAATGTTGCAGCTGTAAAATAAGCTCTAGTCCCAAAGGACAGTATCATAAGTTAATAAATGAGATAGCTACCTAACATCAGGGTAGCTTTATCAGAAACACAAGACCCATAACCTAATTTTACATATAATGTTTTGAAAACCATGTGCTTCTATGTAATAATGCTTCTTATTCCTGATGGTTAACCCTAATCCCTCTTATCTTCTGTACCCTAAAGGTGAAACATGTACCTGCTACGTTTAGGCAGCTGATCCTGAACCTAGACCTAAAATATGTATATGCATACCTCAGGATAAAGCTAGGGTGAAAAGCAAGGGATCGCTAAATACCCTATAAGGTTAAGGAAGCTATATTTAATGCTTTGCTTGCTATATTTTTTCTGTGTTTTTATTTATGTTTTAGTCTATTGTGTTGCAGTGCCTTGTATATTTTTTTTTAGCCAGCTAACGTAGCTTGCACTATAAAAAAAATAAAGGAATCCCCCTACTAAGCTAAATCGTGCTTATGTTCCCCGATCTCTTCAAGATAAGCTTTGCACCCTCTGATTATGGAAAATGAAAAACTAAGAAGCGGAGCATGCAACTTTTTATTGCTGTGCACAGAAGAAATCGGAGTGCGGAGTTACACGCTGGCTAGCTTCTTATTTTTTGTGCGCCGTTGTGGTATGTTTTACTGCCGCTAAATAAAGCAGTAAATAAAATCAGGAACAGCAGCTGGAGCATCAAGAAAAGTTTCTTATTTTTTTTCTATATCTGTATTAATTTCTTGCGTACTTGTCTCTGAAGATCCTTTAGTTGCAATACTTATAATTTTTTTTATACCTTTACTTTGTAAATGCTTACCTTCTCTAATCATTCTATATACTTTTCTAACTTTAATAAAATTTACATATTTTCAACCAAAAACATGATACTTATCGAAGTAACTTATTAAACGAGCTGTTGTGATAAAATCGGAGCTTTTATAAGACCATGTACCTGAGCTATCTTGAGTAATATCACCCGTTTTTAAATGATAATGTATAAGTTCTATAGGTAATTTATCCTTTTGTTTTATAGAATACTCTAATCTGACGCTATCCCCTATTTCATCTCTTGGGCTTTTAACAACATTAATATAGAAACAACCAAGAGCTTGACTAAACCCAGCTAATCAAAAATTATCTCAAGATAATCTTTTTAAAGGTGGTAAAATTCTAATATTCAAATATTTACTGTAATTAAGCCGAATCAGTTGATTATACTTAGATTCAGTTACAAATTTACCATTTATTAAAGATAATATAATAAACAAACCTTGTTTATTCTTACAAATATATTTTACTCCTTTTTTATCTTCAATTTTATCTATACGACCATACCCTATTTGTTTTCTAATATAATGTGCTAATTGTATTTCAGATTGTTGAAAAACAATCTGAAATTCTTTTACACCAAATCAACCTTTACCTTCTATTAATCCTGCTAGGAAATAACCCAATTCCTTATCTGTAAGATTGGTTCTATATTTAGATAAATGATCAGAAATTCAAGGTAAATTAGTATATTTATCATTAGTATTTTTAGTTATTGCCCTAGCTATTTTACGAATAGCAAAGTTACTTGCTGATTTTCCTGAAAATAAATAGATTGTTCCTAACGTAAACACGAGTGGACTATTTATACAGAAGTTTCCAGCACTTAGCAAGATTTTTACCGTGAACACCTGTAGTTTATCCACGTCCAGTCCTACAGTATACATGTGGTGACTTCAAACGATAAATCCTAATATTCCTATAGACATCATAGCGTAAACCATACCTATGTAACCAAATATAGGTTTACTAGAGCTAGCTGATATTGTTGTACTAATTATACCGAAACCTGGTATAATTAAAATATAAACCTCGGGATGACCGAAGAATCCAATACTTCTAATTTAACTTTATGTTTATGCATGTGTGTGTATGATCGCCTACAATAGCAAGCTCATGCATTAAATAATAGAAGTATTCGACTGTACATTGAGCAGCATTTCAGCCACCCACCGGTGAAGCAGTCTGTAGCGATCACTTAAATAACCGACGGTCTTTAAACGATAAATTATTGACCGTTTACACCAGTGTTGCTAACATTTGTACTAACTTTTTCTTTTAAGAGTTACAAGTAGTAGTAATTAAATATTAACTAAATCTAAGGTATATTAGAGCTTTAGCTATATTTTTTCTTGTAAGGCACGCTCCGTACCCACACAAAAAATAGCGCAGCCCTCAATATTTTTTATTTAAGGTCTTATATAATTTTACATCTGCCCTCATAAATTTATAGCTTGCACTAAACCTTGACTTTTTTTCCCTATTTTAATCGTAATCTAATTTATATAATAGACTCTTTCCCTAATTATTCAATGTAATTTTTGTTTTAAGATTTATTAGCTGCAGTGAACGATGTGAAACATGCCAGCCTGCCTATTAGTTATAATTTAAGAATTATTTAGATTTAGATTCTAATACAATTTCACTAACAATATCAATATTATGTAGTAAAAAATTCCCTATATATAAACCTGATATACTAGCTAGAATTAAAAAAATTAAACCTAATACAATAAAAAAATTATTGGATTTACTAGTATAAGTATAGGCTTTAAGTATATAAGAATGAACACATTCACCAAATATATTTTTAATATATGTTAATTTTCAACCATTTTTCAGAATCATATTTGCTAAACATAAACTTAATATAGCTCAAATTATATATAATATACAAATATGTAATCAGTAATTAGCTTCTAATAAACTCATCACTGTATCTATATCTGCTGAAGGTTGGATTGAAAAGGCACTACTAGGTCCATTATTTCCATCATTAGTATTGGTATTATTCAGACCACTATTAGAATAGGATATGGAATTTATCTTTTTTTCTATAAGACTATTGATAGTATTAACGCTGGTAACTGTAAATCCTCCCGCTAAGCCTCCTGCTGCCATTAAACCTAACTTAGCTAAGGGAGGTAACGAAGTATTTTTAACAATTTTAGTTGTTGCTTTTATACCTACTCCTACAGTTCCAGCTAAACCTATATTAGTTAGTACTTTGAAAACAGAGTCAGGCAAATTAATATTAGGATTGTGAATATTCACACTATTATTAACACTAACCTCTCCTAATTTTTTAGCAGTTTCTTCATCTAGACAATAGACAGTATATGTATTACAATATAAAAATAAAAAAAGGAATAACCCTAAAATAAAAAATATAGAATATTTTTGTAGGATAGCTTTAGCTATATTTTTTTCTTGCAAGGCACGCTCCGCACCCACACAAAAAAATAGCGCTGCATCCTTTAGCGCTTTCTGTTCAAGAACTATAAGCCCTTGAAACAAACAAAATAAAGCTAATATAAAAATAGTACCTATAACAGATACAGTTAATAAAAAAAATAATAACATTTTACAAAATATATTATCTTGGAACTTTAGATTTTGAGCTTTAGCCTACTGCTAAGCCTAGACCAATGGACATGCATTTCATGGTTCAATAATCTCAGCTAATTTTTTTTTACTTGTAGGATGGGGTGTGCTGCTGAGAAACAAACACAAAAAGTATGAAGAGACTTTTATGTATTTTTTACGATTAAAATATCTTAGAGAAAAGATGTTGGAATAATATAGGATCACCACCACCAGCTACTTCAAAGAATGAAGTATTGAAGTTTCTATCTGTTAATATCATTGTAATACCCAAAAATCAATTTTGATCTACTAGACCAGGTCTCATGGTTAATAAACCTTTTAAACAAAAGAGTTTAAAGTAGATACTCAATATGTTACCATATTGTTAGGACTATATTTTATTTATATAAGTTATAAAAATTCTTTAAATGATCTCAATTAAATTCTGTTCTATTATTATTCATCTGAGATTTTATTTCTACTATAGTTTTAATAGATTCAGGTTGCGTATGCTTTTTAAGTTCAAAAT
>JACYFI010001961.1:0-13936 GCA_020975735.1 Ophiocordyceps xuefengensis | reverse complement strand
TAAGGTGTAATCAGGAACTCTACCAATATTAAGGAACTGTTATAGATAATAGCATCATTCCTATAGAAATAGCCATGTCGATTATTATTTTTTTCTATTTACATACGAATCCTAAGATTTCCCGCTATTCAAAATAAAGTACTAAGGTTAAACTCACTGTTTTTAAGTTATATATTATCAAATTATATCATCTATGTTTATACCGCTATAAAACAGTATATAATTAATATTATTTAACGTCTTTGATGACTAGGAGGCATTGTAGATTTGAAATTACAATCCTTTGACCGTAGCATCATGTTTTACTTTAAACTTAATACCCTTTTGTAGAATGAGCTTCACTAGGGTTTGGGGCTGTAGACTTCTGATACCCCTAAACCACCCCCCCCGGGCCCGGGATAAAGGAAGACTGAAATAACATGACCCAAGGCCAGAAAAAATTACCTGAAATTGACATTATAACAGTTAAGGATTATATAGTCAACGAACAACTTTGTCTATTTTACAGATTCTATCAACTTATGGCAAGGAACTCGAGTAATATTCCGACATATTTCTGAACACTGACCCCCATAAAATACTCCTTCTCTATTTAAAAATGAAACTTGATTTAGTCTACGAGGATATCGCATCCATTTTTAATCCAATCAAGGGCCTAAGCAAGAGAATGGGTATGAGCATCCCCTGTAGTATAACAAATTCGTAATATGTGTTAACCTCAGGTACTCATAACTCTGTTATCTACTATCGTAACTTTCTTTATCCCTACCTTGTTCTAAAATCAGAATTCTGGTACTTATACTTGGTAATCAATATTTCTATAAAATTCCTTCATTCTAGAAACTAATAAAATCAGGATACTGGTACTCATATGATTGGGTGACCTCTGGGCTTAAAATCTGCACATTTGTGAGGTGATCATTATTTCCATCCATTAAATATACATATTTTAAAATGATGGAAGGCTATACAGTATTAATATAACTGCGGTTGTATTAGTTCTAATTAACCGATTTAAAGCATAATTATTTATTTTCCCTAATACATTGTGGAACTATATACTACCTTAATTGAAGGTTTTTCACGTTGTAGGTCCTCTAGGATTGTATATTTCCTTCTGATGTCCATTTTCTATCCTTGTAGAAGTTTCAATTATAAAGTCTTAAGGGCTTTAGAAGTTTGCAGCTATATGAAACTTTATCATAGTTACTGTAGAGTAACAAGATTTTGAACTTGAAAATTAACATTTCTCTTTGATGAAGATTTCCCCTGAGTTTTTATATCTTATAGATAGTACTGTCCCACTTAGTATCTATAAAATTATTTACCAGCTCTTCTAGCTGAAAACACAACTACCTTCAATTTAAATTCCTTTTCAAGAGAAACTCTTTCATATATGTATATTCGATTACTCTTACTGCCACGTCATTTTTTTAACTTGTTATATTCAGATGAATTCTACCTAAAGTCTTTTTTATGGCTCATTAACTCCAATAGCTAATCAATAGAGTTATTTTCAAATCAAAGCGGTGTTGTTTTTTATCTTTCATAAAACTCATTTAATATTTAGTTTTCTTCCTGAGGCGTACGACCGAATAAAGCTGATTTTCTCCTTGACATATAAGTTCCTTTTAAAGACTTACCAATTATCGCTTTAGTTCGGTTCTGACTATTTATGAAATCAAGGGAACTTCCATCTACTTTTAGTTGTTATTATTCAGGGAATTTAATTTATCAAAGTATGTTTCTCTAAAAGCTAAATAGAAATTCACAAAGTTTCTAAATACTTGTAACAGAAAATTTAGAAAAGCCCAAATTTATATTAATGCCTTGAAATTATTCAACTATCTCTAGTTTTAAATAACAAAGATTAAAATTTTTTTGAAAATCTTTTTTTTAGATATGGTCTTTAGAACGACCTACATAAATATCATTTGTGTTTAATTTTATTTATGTTTAACATTTCTATGCCCGTTTTGATTTTATGTTTTTTCTCGTTAAGATAGCCTTTCTAGGGTTAATGACAATCTCACGATCCCACCTTTTGCGGGCTGGGTTAATTTGAATTAAACAGGGTTATTAACTGACGCAGTACTATAACACACGTATAAGAAAACTACGAGAATTTTACTTTGTTCACAAATTCTTACAACACCTTTTGAAAACTGCACCTTTTCTGGCCCCATGGTTAATACTGTGTGATAAGGGTGCATTCCCCAGATAGTTTTTTAAAAAGGAATAAGAGTTATTCAATCCTACCTACTTAAATAAATAACACTAGAATAATACATGATTGTTTACATGTAACTCAAACTAAACTCCTTCATTTATGGGAGTAGTCGCTATCTTGAAATAATAAACTCAGCCACTAGCGCGTCCTATGTATAAAAAGTAAGTTTATAAATTTTTCCATAGGTTCGGTAAAAACTATAGATTCGTAATTCAATAGAATTGTTTCTTTACAGTACAAAAGATACCCTACCCTCGCTCCTTTATACAACATATCAAGCGTCATATAAACAGTTTTACTTAATAACCCAAACACCAAATTAAGCCTCGTAGTAGCTAATAATAATGACTATTAAAGGCGCAATAACGAGTTGCTTCTGAGAACGCAAACCTAATATTTGAGTCAAGAGAAAATTGGTTTTTTTAATGAACGGTTTCTACTACACATATTTTAGACCCAAATACTAACTCCTATTTCCTACTCGCCCTGCTCCTAAATTACACCCACTGTTGCCAAACCCTGAACCCCTATATTTTTGAAGATTATAACCACCGGGAACAATTGCATTCTTTTAATATAATCTATCACATTGAAGTTCTATTACTACTTTGCCCCATAAAAGTCTGAATTTTTTTATTTATGAATCGCGGGAACGGTGACGAGTATTGCATGCTCTCAGCCTATAAAATTGGGGTGTTAGCATATTTTTCTGAGCGTTTAGAAAAAATATTGGCAGCCTTGAGGCATGCTTATTAGTTTGGTGGGAAGAAAAAAGCATTAGTTTACTATCGCTTCTATAAGATATATATTTACAAATTGTTTGGGATTGTAAACAATAATTAAAAGGATTGTCTGCTATCTATTTTTACGTATTTTTTACCTATTCAAATACAATCCCTGCAAGTAATAAACCTAAATAATAATAGTTACTATTATTAAACCCATATATCCCATTTTTCATAGCACTAAGACAACCAAAGGATAATACTTACCAAAAATTTCCTAAAGTCCTAATAAAAGATATACTAAAAGCAAAAGCTACAGAAATTTTACACCAAAATTGAGTTACTATGCTTGACCATAATAAAACCTATGGAAAATCCCACACTCCGAGATATAGAGTCTTTCTCGTTGGGAAGGGTTTTGTGGTGCTAATATAGATTAAGACTAAAAACTTAAATATAGTTTATATTGACACAACAATAATAATAAAAGGTATACTACTCATTAACATAAAAAAAGAATTTGTACCATATGGTACCCCATGGCTCAGCCATTCTTTATTATAAATAAAATAAAATAAAGGATTTGTAAAGTAAATACAGTATAAGAAAAGATTATAGGACGTTGATATAGCTATCAGTATTATTATTAAAACTAAATTTTTGGTTGGCGTGCCGGCTGGTCCACAGAATTGTTATTTTATTCCGTAATAAGCCGAGGGCTAACTTACCTCTATTGTTACAGCACCTTTTAAAATACTCAAATTTCCGTACGAAAGTTATAAAATTTTATAGTCCCGGTAAGTGAAAAAACTTTCTTTTAATATATACTTAAATAGTACACAGACACCTATAACACTAAGTTATATAGGATTAAAGATAAGATTTAAACCTTTTATCTTATAGCTATGCCACTTAATACCATTTGTTTACAAAGAATCCCCTATAAAAGCGATGGTACACCTACAAATAAAAAATAGGGATAGCTAAACTTTAAAGCTAAACAGGGGATTATTATAAAAATAACCTTTTAAGTGATATACTAATGTATAGAGATTAGTTTGATCCATCTAATTCTCATGTTTTAATGGTTCCTAGTATAGCAATATAAAGAAAAAACCATATTGCTCTAGTATTACAAAATGCAATTTAAATTACAGATGTGGTATAATTGGTTAATGAAAACATAGAATGGCTTGACTTGACCACTTACTAATTTACCTAAGCTAAAATATAAAACTACATGTACTTATTGTACTATAAGCAAAATAATCTTCTTACTTCTTAAATCTGAGGTTAAAGACCTTACTACTTGTTCCTTATTATTAAGGAGAATAAAGAAACCTCATTAATAAATATAAAGATTAACCTCATTCATTGCTATGGAGGAACCCTGACGTGGTATAATAAACTTAATGAACAATAAAAATAAATATAGAAAGTTTTAGCTATTAAAAAGCTCAAAAGTAGTCGTACTATAGTAATGTAAAGCACATAACCGTCCATAATTATGTCCGGTTAAATTTTATCGCTCCAAATTAGAAAAATATCAACTTAATATAGCATTTACCTCCAAAGAAAGTTAGTTCTATTTAGATATCTACTTTAATCATTCCTTGTTTCTAATTTGACGATTCGATCGAAACCTTGATTAGTTAAATGATGTTTTTTTTGTTTTGTACATTTTTGTCCTACTTTTTATGTCTCAATCTTCAAAAATCCTTAGTTTACACCCAAGAACAGGGTATGTTATTGAAAAAAGGTAAAACGCTTTTGCATGAATTTATTTCTTGAAGTTGAGCAATCAAACTCAGTTAATTTACTTTATAACGAATAAGTTTGACCCAAACCGTCCCAAAAGAACATTACTCAAACTTTATTCAATAGTAACACTCTATCTCTAATATTTGAGTTCTACTACCAAAAACTAATACTACACGATTCCTGGTTTATAGGAATTTGGATTGCTTTAGGTAACTAATTTTAATACAAACCATCACGACTAGGAACCAGCAACCCATTTGAGGGTCTAATTTTGAAACTAAGATGGTAAATAATGGTCTTAGCTTAAAGCAACAGCTTCAGGAAAAACCTCTAAGGTCAAGAGTTTAATTCCTTTATTAAAAACAATCTTCTAATATTTATATTAATTTTTGGCAAACTTCAGCTTTAAATGTTCCCTCCGTTGCATCATAAACGATCTACTTTTTTAACTAATAAATTAATCACGAATAATTTCTGAGTTTTTCAGGAAATTTAATCAAATGAGAGTATACTTTTGTATAATTGATCTAAAAACCTATTGTTAAAAATCACAAACAACCATTTGTATTACTTTACCGATGTTCTTCCTGCTCCAAAAAGGCTTTTAATAAGTCTTTTAAAATATCTTAGGGTCTCCTAGCAACTGAAGATTAATTAGAAAATTAACCCTCGTAATTTGGGTCACCCTACTAGGTTTTTTGGTGATTTACAATTTAAACCCGAAAGAAAAGCTCTTCTGCAATATACGAATCCTTGATATAAATCAGGGCGCTAAAAGGTAGTTTTGTATTGTTCTAAGATTAGAAACAAGGTAGAATAAAAGCTTTGTTCTTTTTAATAATTTGGTTAGAGGATTTTACTTGATAACTTCTTTCGAAGTCCATAGAGTATTATCTTAAAGGCGGTAAATTAAATACAACATCACCTACCCATTTACTCGTTTGGCTTTTTACAATAATACTTTTTGGGTTCGAAATGTAGTACTGACTATAGATCCGCCGTTGCCCATTCGTTTTTACTTAACATCGGCTTATTACTAGTACCTGAGTAAATTTTATTCAAGCCACCATATTATTTTCATATATGGCTTAGTACCGACACTTTAGGGGGTTTCCCTGGAATTTGAAATTTTATCCCAAACATATTGGTTGGATAAGGATTTCGCTCAGTCCTTTTTTTTAGGAGATCAAAAATGAAATGGTGCTGCACTTTCACTTTAAATTAAAAACCTATAGTAATATAAAATAAAGATGAATTTTATATAGTATAAGGTTTATATCTAAATCTTGTATAGGCTTATTAAATCACTAATACTAGTTATAACGATATAAATTATCTAAGCTATACTTCCTGGAATTGGCCGTACGGATAACCTGTCCCCTAATAAAAGTAACCTGTGATAAGTAACTTCTTATTACCGATCAACTCCCCCCTTTTCCCGAAGCGGTCGTGGATGGTTCCGATCATTACGGCTCTCCCAGATTTGCCTGTAGATTTATTTTTTATTCGTTATGAGATGTTTTATTGACTAGATGTTACATGTGGGCCACTTCACTGATAAAATGGGTAATCAGCTTACGGATTCCTTTCGAGCCATAATTTTTAATCACTTCGTTAGCTTTAAGGATTCGTCCTTCATTTCATACAGAACGTGATGCAATCTCCACTCTGTAGAGTCGGGAGTCACATGAACGACCAAGTAATACTTCCAAATAGAAGCTTGGATATACTTTCGGGGCATTGAAGTTTTTAAATATATGACTCACCACTTTTTTTATTGGAAAAGCGCCAGTGTTTTTCCCAGATACTAGTTTTTACGACCCATGCTTATCTTTACCCTTTTACGATTTTTACCATATTGCACAAATATTTTAAGCTTTGAGTCCGAGATTTGATTTTGGCTGCTAAAAGGTCTTGGCAACAAGCTCTTCAGTATATAGTGTACTTTTTGCTGATAGTGCTTTTAAAGGATCAGCGAAAAGGATAGTATTGTATTATACCTCTAAGGACTTGAATTGGATCGTAGATTTAATAGCATTCTTTAGAATCTTACATTCCCAGAGAATATTTGGCGTAGTGGTCTACACTTATTTTAAGAAAACTTTGCTATCAATCTTTATTTTGTCGCCTTGATCTATCGCGGGCTAGAAAGTTCTCTATTGTGTTTATATTCTGCTCAAAGAGATATTCTATCTTCTAAAGTATAAGTCTCATGATTTACTTATCTGTGTGACTCAAGCCGATGAGGATTCAGCGGGGTCTTGGTGTTAGTCGTTGGTTATATGGTATTTTTAGAGTCCGAAAGCTGCTAACCCCTATTCCTTCGTCCTTTCACAGAACACCTAATCTTTGACCATTAATTTACACAGTCTTCGTTTTTGATCCTCCTTAACCACTATAATTCGTCATCTCATATCTAATGTATTCCCACTTCTTAAAATTTTAAGGCTCGTATATCTAGCTTTACACGGGATTAGTCGGTAAACTTTATGAATTTAATTTCTCTCAGGGTTTTGGCTCTTTCACTTTTTGACGGGGTCAATGTTATTAATTGGGTTATATAGTAGCTTGATTCCACCTCGGGAAATCTTCTTTTTAGTTCAACCGAAAAAACATCGAGTTTATCGAGAGAATATTTGCTAATATGGGGGCTTTATGTATTGAACCCTTGAGGGTTCCCTGCAACGAAGTGAGAGGTAATGATATGAAATTCCTGTAAACCGCTTCAACCTACGAATTAATTCAAAAATCTTGGGATCCTTTAATTTTTCGTTGCAGGACATACAACAGTTTGTTACGATCATTTCCGTCAAACAATTATTATGTACTCCTCTGTAATCCATTTGGCCAGTAACGAAATTTCTATCTAACATTTTTAAATGCGGTGTGGCCAGATTCTGTTAGGTCTAAACCCAGTGACTGCTTTGCGTTGAAAGTTGGTTCTTAAATAGCTTCCTAAATCGATTTCTTATAACAATTCCGTACTAAGTTTGTCTTCAGAGGGGATATAGTTCAATGGTCTGACCTCCCGTGTAAGCTTTGGTTATTAAATTCTTACTTCCGGGGTCGAATATGGAAAGATACCATCTTCAGCTTTTGATAATATTCCTAGATAACTTCTTCCTGACCCAATCCTTCCAACGTAGTAAGTATTTATACCCGGAGTCATGTTGCCTGGGCTTTAACTGTTTTGAATTTTTTGATAAGCTGCCGGTTATATAATTCTTTATATATAATAATCTGTATATTTTCTTTACCAAACAAACATTTGTTTATTCACAAAGTTCATTAATCTTCTAGTAGGTTACCAAAACCGTCAGTGAAACTGTACTGGACTTCCAGCAGATAGGGTGTAGCTACCAGACCCTAAAATCCTGGGTCCTTTCCCATAGATGGTACTATGACTCCTCTGTTACCATGGGCCTTTTAGGACTGTAGGTAATTCCCGGGTAGTCCTATTATTTTTTCTTATCCTGTCTTAGAAGTTCCCACTCTTTACGGGTTATATGTAACTTTATTCTACCCTGTTGCTGTTGTCCATTGTACGATTCTTCATATTCCCAAATCTACACATGCACATATTCTTTTCTGACCAAGATACTGACCCCTCCTTTAGAGATACCTGGAATAGGAGGTTACAGGAGTTCTTACGTTATTTAAAACGGCTCGGGCATCGAATGTGTCACTAGACCTGATCAGATTTCATTCCTTCCCCACCTTTTCGACAGAGAATTCTAAGTTAAATGTCCGGGCTTTCCCTCTTCATCTAACTCTGTTGCGGATTTAGATATGGATATAAAACTAAGTCGGTTTAGGACCAATAAATAATAATTTAGGCACAACCGGCGCACTATAAGTCAAAACTTTATTCCACCAATAAAAGTATATTAACCCCCTTGCTAGTGATAATTCTTTGAATTTTTATATATGGGTCTAATTTATTATCCATTTAAACTTTGCAATCAATAGCAAAAATATGGAAAACTAAATCATTGTAGACACAATAATATTGATCGTTGTTTATTACAATAATAAATTAAGGGTATTCTAATATTTGTTAGCGTCGTCCCATTTTATTAATTATTTTTATATTATACATAACCAATTGTAAATATAACAAAGTTTGAGAAGAATGAATATTCGATACTACAAACCTTCCTTACAGGGATAAAAACTAGTTAAAGTCGAAAATTAATTACCTTAATTAGAAAATATAAAATATTATTGTAATTATTTTGTAATGTTTGTACTTATAATGAAAAACCCACCCATTATAAGCCTCACCTTAGAATTTACAGTTAAAGAGGATTAGATCATTAAGATAGCATAAATTAAAATAATTATAGCTATTCTAATTATTATAAAACAGAATTTCAGTCTTAGATTAACGCGTTAGAAAAGCAAAAGAGAATAAGATAGATATATATATCTTAGTTCAAAAAAAAATACGTTAAACCCTTAAGATTTGAAAACCGAATAAAAAATCGAGGATAGTTCTTACAACACTAGAAATCTGAGGAGTGCTGTTAAAAGACAAGAGCTACATTCCAATAGAAAGCTACGCTATTTATTTCATCTTTTACGAAGATCATTTAAAGTGAAAATACTATTATTTATTGTCATGTAATTCAAATCTGATCAGCTTGTGTGAAGAAGAAGGTCTCTGTAAATGCTACCTCTATAAAAATTTATATATATACCGAATCAGTAGGTTTGAGCTTGAGAAGAAATCGAACTCTTATGACCTCAACGTATGGAGATTGGAGGTTTTACCTTTAAGAACTAGCCCCAAGCTTGAAAATGTAGGGGCTGGTTTCTATAATTAGTCACGACATAAAAAAAATAATTTTATTTTTTGACTGGCTGCTAGAAGAAACAAATTATTAATATTGGGTATAACACGAGCTTATGTCCAAAATTTTGCATCTCTTTATATGTCAAGCGTGCTGCTGCAACAAAAATGCGTATCCTTTAATAATTAAATTAATTTTTAGTATAATAGCTTGGCATATTCTAATTCTGTTTAAACAAAGAATAAGGCCGTAGCCCCCAAACCACAATAATAAGTTAAATAGATGAAACCTAAGCAGTTATCTCTTAGGAATGGTTTATGCCTACACTAATTTTTTTATTCTTGTTCCACTATTGTACTATCTACAAAAAACGCAACACCCTATACTTCTGTCCATCCCTCCTGTTGGTGTCGAGGGGGTCAACTGAAAAACAACGCACCTGTTCTACTTATGTCTGGATAAAGTAAACTTTGAGGTATTTTTAACGGCGACTAACCAGGGCAAGTTAATTTTAGGTTAAAGCCCTTATTTAGAGAATTTTTTTAGGCCTAGCAAGCATTAGGCAAGTTAAAGCTCGAGAATTTTAATTCAACCTTTCATGTGTTGTTTTAACTCTTAAAGGGGGCTGATACGCAGAAAAAAAATGCTAACGGCTTGCTTCGCCAGCCCAGCCAGACAAGCCGGCCAGCCAGGCTAAAGCAAGCAAGAAAATGATTTTTTTTTTCTGCTCGATTTAAACGATAAACTAAATGTGTGCATGTATGTTAACCAACCAACTACCTCTTAATTATATCTTCGTTGTTGGGATTATGTTGGTAATACATCATTCGTTATTAATATAAACCCTACATTTAAATGAAAATTTAATTTGTGGGAAATCGACTTCTTGAACCTTGCACTAATGACAGAAACTGCTTTAACGAATTTCATTCTTACAATGTGAGGTTGATCTGGCTTTTACTAAATCCCTAAAAAAAACAACCTTTTCATAAACATACCATAGCCTGTGTTTTTTAATAATAATTAAAGACAACACGAATACATTAATTAATTTGCATTTTAAATCATAAAATTTAAATTACTAAATTCATATTTTTAAACATTTTTCATATTTAAAAAAGATAACAAGGGGTAAAAACCTGGATTTACGGGACAGGATCCAACTGCACCACAAGTAGTATTCCTACCCGTTGAGCTACAATTACCCTTATAATAAAAATTAATTTATCTCACCACCCTATAATTCATGATTTGGTATAATAAATTTTTTACTAAACAAATAATTAATAAGGTATATTTAATACTTTATTCTTAATAATTTTTTTGGTGCATGTTCCAACCAGAAGCAGAGTCAGCGTCGCTATGGCTAAGGCTACCGCTTCTAAGAAGCTAGGAAATAAGCGTACTGTTGGAAACCAGCCAGCATAGAAAAATGTAGGGCGCAACGCTCTTTAAATAATATTTATATTTCTTACAATATATTTCAACTAGAGTGCTTCAACATGCTTTATGCTCTCGCTCGATTAGGATGTATACGTTTTTATATTAATTCTTGATCTACTATAATGTTTAGCAAAGCCCTGTTGCTAAATAAACGGTTTAATTTATTTTGCCTCAGCAATAATGCTCCGCATACGAAATGAAGGAGACTTTAACCTAGCTTTTTGAGATTTAAATAAGGCTTCTGTGGGCTGAATTTACGATCTTTAAACTTTTCAAAAAGTTTTCGGTGATGTTTGAAAACCAAAATGTTGAAATCACTATCTTTAACTATGTTATATTTTAGGGCGGAACTTTAGCCTTGCTAATCCTTTCGGTATGAAGCTAGCCATTATATTATATTTTAGATTATTCTTCCCCTTAATTTGTGGCAGGGCTCCGCCCAGGCAAGCAATTGCCTCTTTTATATAAATAAATAATTTAGGAATTTAAACCTTTCTACGTTTACTGTAGGGGTATACACAGGGTATTTCTTTTTATATGGGGCGGAAGCCCCCCATCAATTTTTGAAACTTTGTATATCTTAAATAGAACCTACCTCTATTTATTTTAAGGGTGATTAGGAACAAGACATCTACTGATATTTGGGAAAGTTCTAGAAGCACCTAGTTCTAAATTAGGGCGTAGCCCTCGCTTTAGCCCACAAAAATTTATCTTCGAGGGTGATTTCGAACACCCAATACCTAAACACCAAAAATTTTGTCTACCTAATTAGACAACGAGATATTATTATTTTATTGAACTTTCATACCGAAACCTTGATATTTCTTATGATTGTGCCTCGTAGCGCAGCTATGGCTATGCCCTTATTAAAACAAACTTTATATACAATATGTCCAGCATTATCTGTAATTTTTTGTTGCGGATCTTTCGGTCAGCATCGTCAAAGAAAAAATTAGAAGTATGCAACTAAAAAAAGGAGAAGAAGTTTTTAACTAAATACACATCTCTTACAAAACCAAAAGAGTTGTCTGTACGAAAGTATCATCCACTTTTAATTGGGGATTTTTTGAAATAAGGAACAAGGGACGTTCAAATAAATCTTTAATGGGCCGATATAGGCCTAAAACTACTGACTTTGGGAAGGATGATAAGCCAGATTCATTAAAGTGTTAACTATTTTATTCCGTTTTATACCTATCATTGATTGTGAGTTATTAATAATTCTTATTTAAATAGAAAACCTAGAACCAATTTTAAGTGCGTTGCACTTGCCCGCCTTCTGTTTTTTTTAGCTAATAGCTTAGTAAACACCCGAAAAAAAAGAGAAAACGACCAATCGCCACTGAAACACCCTGTCAGTCCATTATCAATCAAGTTATATCACGTGCAAAGCTTACATTAGTCATAAAAACTTTTTTGTGTTGTTGCGCTTATTATTATACTTTTGTTTAAACAAGATAATATGAAGCTCCTTACAAGTTTATTTTTGAATAACTTACGTAATGAAAAATAGAATAAAATTTCCTCTATTATAGATATTGGACTTGACACACGATATTTAATCAATTGTCACTAAACACATCTGTGGCTAATCTTCAGATATCTATAAGTATCTGATTAAATTTAGGCTTTTATGTAGATACGAATCTTCATCTTTAAGAGTTTTTTAATTATTTTAAACTTTACATTTTCCGAAATAAATAGAATCAATAGGTAAGAAAGGAGTCTAAAATCTACTAGGCTTTACATGTGTTTACAAGGCTTCCTTTCCCTCTTAAGCCTGTAGCTTAACATTAATATCTTGGATATGTAACAAACGTTTAAATGTGTGAACTAAATTCCTTTCCCTTTAGACTATATCAAGTATCCTTTATTAATGTCTTCAGAAAGTCAGGGGTTTGGTTCATTCTCTAAACAATTTTTTACAAACCACTACCAAGTTCGCAATTCATTGTTTACTTGTACAAGTTTGTTATATCTTCTTTATTGCTGAAATTCCAAATGGATCCATTTACGGAAATTGGAAATATATTAAACGTTCTAATTTCATGCAAGTCAGAAAAATTGCTAACCTCAACCATAGTTCCAATTTAACTTATATTTACGGCTTGGAGCCTCTTGTAGTAAATTGTGTTAGTTGTGGTTATTGAATGTATATTCATAGTTAATTTAAAAAAAAATAATATCTGAAATAATTAGGAGTTCGCGCCTGAAAATTAGGTTTTCCTCAGTTATGCATTCATCATATTTTAATACTGGAAATAAAAGTAGCCGTACAATATACTCCCGACCCATCAAATAACTGTAAATTCCAATGACAATCTATTAATACCATGTTAAACTTGTAATAATTTTTTATAATTATTTTCCTTAAATTATTAAATAAAGTTCTGATACCGGGGTTAGTCAGGATTTCGGAACTGACACAAGGTGGAGTGGAAAAATCCAGTAAGTCTAACCGCCATTTTAACCTATACCCGCTTGGCTACAAAGGCCCTTTGGCTTTAATCCTATTAATAAATTTATACTATTATTAAATATCATATAAAAACAATATTTTAACTTAACTTTCCATTATAATAAAATTAACATTAACATCATAGAATACTTATGGTATAAAAATATAATATATAACAAACCTCTTTGTTAGTATCTTTAATTTTACTATATTTGTTAGCGTAGCATATTGCGCTAGCGTTTACTTGTTTCACCAGAGCTCACTAATAATTAGGTTATATTTTTTTTAAATTAAGACTCTGCTTTGCCAAGCCTTATTATAATTTGGCAGTAATTGTAAGGCTGGTGGTTGGTGTAAAACATACATACATGCACATATTTATTAATTAACTATGGAGATGTCAGGAAATCGAACCTGAAACACAAAATGCAAGTGTTTACGGATTTTGCCAATTAAACTACACCCCTAAAAGTAGTAATTTATTATTAATCAATTTTTACTCGAATTTTCTTTTTCCGTTTTACGG
>JACYFI010001960.1:0-14196 GCA_020975735.1 Ophiocordyceps xuefengensis | reverse complement strand
TAAGTGTTAATAGGAAGTATATGTTTATAACTATTTAGGTAGTTAAGACATTTTCAGTATTGAAAATAATTCATATAAAACCTTGCCTGAACCCTTGAAAATCCATAAGCCCATTTACAATATTAGGCTGAGCTCAAACCTGTTAAAAGCATTTTATATAACGAACTCAAAAGGATTCTAATCTTAACGTCCTTATTGAGTAAACAGGGTTTACAATGGTGAGGAGTTTTAGTCTTTACGTTCTCAAGAAGTTAGGTTCTACACGTCAGGGCTATAAATCGTAACACCACTGAATTTAATAAGAGTTGCAATTAGAGATAGCTTATTACTAAGAAAATTCTACTTTTTTTGGATGGTAACATTAAATGAGATGTAGATAAAAAAAGGCAAGCTATAGGTTCCTAATCCGCAAGGATTTGTCTTAAAAAAAATTATACTAATTGATAATACCCTTTATTGACTCAAAAAATGAGGATTATCCTTATTATTTTAAACAAAGGGCTATAAAGTTTTACCTTTTAACAGGTAGAAACACGCATCTGATTAGTTGAAAGGTATGGATGTGGCTTTTAAATATAAAAGGGTTTCTATGCAAAGAATGCTGTCTGATAAATATTAAAAATTGGATTCCTTAAACGATTTTAAAGTTACCCGCTAGTGATTTGATACCACATGATATAAAGATTCTAAAACTGAGATTTCCTGGATTTTGGAGATGGAGAGGTTATTTTTAGTAAGATCATTAATTCTAAGTAAAAGAACATACAAACCTGGTGTATAAAGTTTAATTTAGTTTTTCCTATTTTACTCAACCATGGCGAGAGATGAAAAGTTTATTACAAAAAAGGTAGTGGGTTTATTAGGGGGGTGGAAGATTTGAGAAAGTTATAAATGACCAGATGAAGTAAATTATCGTGTATAAAATTAAATGATTATTAAGATAAATTATTTCCTTTCTTCAAAATACCAGTTTACCAAGGTATAAAGATTTTAGAGATTATTTTAGTTTTATTAAAAGTATCAGAGATTATAGCTGTTAAAAAGACTATTTACACACCGAAGGGGTATTAAAAAGATAAATTCTTTAAAGTTCAAGGTATGAATAGAAGTAGAGGAGATTAAATTACATTAGTACTTACTTTTCCTTATAAAACGATAAAACAAAAAAAAGTAAAAAAATGAAGGCGTGTTATGTACAAATATATATAAATAATTAGTAGGTTATATATTTTTAGTATTTTAAACTTTAGTAGATTAACATGGCAATTTATAAATTTATAATATTAACAAATTGAATATTAATTAGTGGTTTGTTAGCACCAGCTTAGTCTTCCTTTTAATTAATTTAAAGATTAAGTAGCCTAATCTTATTTATAAAGTTGTATGTATTTGATTTAGAAATAAAGGTAGGTTAACGACTCATATTATAGAAAAAAGTTATTTGTTGTGTCGCAACTATGCCTTAAGTTGAGTGTTCTTTATATTATATAATTTTTCTAAAAACTTTGATTGTGTAATAGCATAATATTTGCTCATAAGATATAGTGTGAGCATAATGAGAATTATCGAAAATGTATAAAACATAACATGTATACAAACCTTTTTGTCAAGCAATAGAATATAGTGTTTCATCAATTTTACTATAAGTGATGGATGTATTTGTACTTGTTTCTTCTTTGGGAAACAAGGGTTCATGGTTCCAACGTTTAACTTATGGTAAAATCCTTCCTAGCTTGTTAGGGCGCTAGAAGGATATTAGGCCCTATCATTTAAACAGATATCCGCTCATTTGGTTATGATCGAGTAATCTTTGTTACTGAACACCTTTTTGTTGATCTTGGATGAATGTTTGTTTATTAGTCTCGACTGTACACCTGAGGTCCTAAATAAATACGATTAATACAATATAAACATGCACAAAAAAAAGATAACTAAATGAATGCAATGATAAATAACAAATATATATGAGATATTTTTTAGACTAATTGCATCCATTTTATTATTGAACCGCCAGTGGTACGAGTTCATAACTGCACCTAATCTGGAGGTTCCTCCGCGCAACAAGGAGAAATTAATGCGACCAGCATTTCTATACTATGCCTGAAGGAGAACAGCCACTGGATCATATTCAAAACAGGGCAGAAGAAGAAATGCCTAAATTTGCATCGGGACCCTGGATAACATACCTAATGGAGAAAACCAAGTAGACAGATTTCAGGTCTCTATATTCGTCAAATAGTGATCGTTCGTAAGGTTCGCTGATTACAGTCCCGAGAGGAATTCAGACAGACGTTTGAATTTAGTATATCGTTTGACATGGTGGGCGAGTGATCACCTAGGTGAGGGTGAATCTACCAGCAGCAACAGATACCATTTATTCTGGTTTTTCATTACACCAAAGTAGAATATTATGATACAAGAGGGTGAGGTCAAAGCTCTAGAGGGGGATGCCCGAATTCTCAATAGATTCTAGAAGTAGCATCACCGTTCCTCACAAGCACTCTTTGATCAGAATCATTCACTTGAATCCTAGTAATCCTACTGTACCACACAATCCGAAGAGTGAACGCTGAATCAAAATTCAATTAGTAGTTCAATCTAATCCTCAAATAGAATCCTAACGGGGATGTAGCTCTGCGCCTCAAACAGTTAATAAATCATAGCCCGGAAATAAAGGAGTTAAAAAGAGGAGAAAGTGATTCTGATTCTGATAGTTGATATAAGCAATAAACGTCGCAAGATAGAGAAACAATGTAAATGAGGTAAAACGCTTACTAATAATGATAATCAACAGAATTATGATGGGATTATTGATGGAGACTCTTCAGTTTGCGCCTTCATATTGAATTATATCATAACGATTTTCATATTAAAATTTATATCTTCCTTAAAGAAGTTGTAATTACCATAAGCGGGCTCATTTGTTATGCTTAAGCCAATAACAATTGCTAAAAAACCTACTCAATATAATTAACGAATAGAAAATTCTTCAGTTAAATATTTAAGATATAGATATGTATTAGAGGTCAAATATTTTAGTGTTGTTTGGGGTTTGGGTAGGTGAACATCATTATAATGCGTATCCATCCCCTCCTTACTCCCCTTGCTGCGGAAGCTAAAGCTAAGAGAGGCTAGTAAAGGATTAGCATGTCTAAGGTGGTGGCTATGCAAAGGTTACATAAAATTTAGGAAACCTTAAAAAAATCCTTTTTATGTAGCCTTTAGGGGAGCCTTCTAGGGTGGCTTCTTAACTTCTGATCAAAAGGCCCCCTTTATCCTATAACCCTTTCGATTCAGGATTAGAAAGACAAAAATCTAAATCTAATTTTTTAACTAATAATAAAACGTAGCTTGTTATTTAACAGATCACTCTCTCCCTTATACCATCAAAATTTTGTTAGTCTTTGTATAATTATTATTAGATCGATTCAATAATGAGCCGCTGTTCTTAGCTTGCTCCGAATGTTAGGAAGAAGGCTTCGCCACAGCATAATAAAAAAAAATATCGAAAGGCAAAGTTACAAATAATATTATTAAACGGCTATAAGGTTAATGAATAGACCTACCAGATTTCCGTCCTGGATTGTCAGTTCAAAGTCTGACTAGCCCGCGTTTATGATTAATAAAGCCCTTCTTGGCGACGGACCCCTGTAGGGAATTTATTGAATAAGAGACTTGTGGTAGAATTTTTCCTTACATATTTTTACACCCTTTGAGTAGCGAAGCCGTACTCCTATTATTTTTCATCTTATTCTTTATATGCAAGCTACGCGAACTAGTAAAAAAATATACCAAAAATCCGCCAAACTGACAAGGAATCAGTCCACTGAAAGGATGTAGAACGTTCTCTTTTTCCCTATCAACAGGGGGCAGGATTTGTACTGATTATTTTCCTAGTCTGAAGTAGGGGTGCCTATGATGTTTACACTAACCCAACCAGCACGGAAAACGAAGTGTCGTAAAAACCCCTTATCCTGAACCTGTCCTACAGTGATTGAAATGGGTTATTAGTGGGATGGCTATCGGATACGCTTTTGTGGCTAGCTCAGCATTAGTTATTCTTGCGTGGCGCAACTAGGAAGTAAGGTGCAAAAAACAAAGGGATTAGATGTTTATATTGTAGAGATAACTTCCACACCACTGAAAAAAATAAAGTAGCCCAGTATAATTATTTAGTCCTGATTTTAGGTTTAAAAAAAAAAATAATGCCAAGTAGTCAATTGGGGTTTTGATCTTTGACCTTATACGATGTAATTTTTCTAAGGTTATAACAGCAGACTATTCTAGAGTGTTTAACAGCATAATTGCATTATTTTTTCGGTGTATAACTGGTTTCTAATCATATAATCCTGATAGCATCTCTATATGTGCCTTTAAATGAGGATTATTTGCCATCATTTTCTCAGTTTATTTAATACTATAGGCTTAACCTTATAGGTTTCTCTTTTTTAAGTGTATACTATAGGCGCCGTTATCTTAATATTCTTATTTTAATTCTCATGTTAATGTAATAGGCAAAGAACAAGTGAAATTACAAAGCAATAATTGAATAGTTATGCCCCTTTAGCATTTATTTGTAGAACAATATTTATAAATTTATGCATTACAGACAGCAAGTATTGCTTTACTATATGGCAGGCAATTTAATAGTTATAAAAGTTAAATAAAACAATCATCATATTATTCTTATATCAACAATGTAAATATAGAGATATTAATAGCTAATAAGAAGTTAGTTACCACTACCATAAAAATAAAAATCTAGAACCAAAACACAGCTAATGTTATGTTTGGTTAACTGTAATAATTGAGATCGGTAATAGACAGAAACAAGTCACATTGCTACCAGTAGGAAAATATCTACTTATATACTTCTTATAATATTATGATTGTTTATGTGTTTAGGTATAATTTATTATTAGCCGATGATAAGGGTGCATAATAATTACGATAAAAAACAAGATACAGATAAGCATAAATAAATATTATATAGTTTATTTTTAGCAAAGCAGCTATAATTGGTCATTCCTACTTCTGTTCTCTTGCCTTAGCATAGATACCTTATTGTTTAAGCTTGGCTTTAGGCAGTTAAGCTACAAGTTAAATATCTACTTATTTCCCATACCAGCACTAAATGACAGTATAAGATAGGTTTGTCTAGGTCTTAACAGTAAACTGACTTATCCTTTAAGTTTATACCAATTATCTCTCTTCTTATTTTAAAGACTTCCTTGTTGTATTCTATTTCTAAATTGCTTAAACATAAACTTTAATTATAAACAAGGCTCAGCTTAAATGTCAATTCTCGACAATGGCTTTCACCCGAGGTAGTCGCTCTGGTTTTTGATTTAATATAAAGCTCCGTTTCCCCTGCGGATCCTGCAAAAAGGGGGGCGGCTGGTTTTGCATGTTTTATATACCCTTCACTAGATAGCCCCTGTTTATAAAATATAGCTTGGTGCTTTTTTTGCACGTTTTTTAGGAAAAAAAAGTAGGGATACAGCGCGTGATAAACGAGAAAAAATGGTCAGCATGTATGTATGTCTTTCTCCAACCAGCAAATAACCTAAATATCATTTTTTCTTATAAGTGCCGTGGTGATAATGTAAGATAGGGCTTCGTGATTTTAGACTGATGGTCCTGCTTTCCTGTGTTATTTTTATATGAATTGCACAGCCCTTAATTTTAATTTTAGAGGCCTACAAATAAAAAAAGGAGCTACTCGTAATAATTATTTAAAAATGAGAAATAGAGAAATAGTTCAATTGGTGAACGTTTGATCTTACACACAAGAGTTAAAGGTTCAAGTCCTTATTCTCAATTTTTAATACTAGTTAAAATAGGATAGACTTGTTTATTTGGTTGAATGTTTATAATCCTTGAAATCTATTGCGTATTTTTTCTTACAGTTACGGGTGGGGATGTTACCGCTTCTGTTTGCTGCCCTGACGCTTCTACTAACCTTATATACCTCTGAGAAACTGTTCGCTATAAAAAGCTGTAAAATTAGATAAGCATAAAAACAATAAAAAATATAAAGATCTTGCTCTAGGGAGCGTTTTTTATTCATATCTTGACCAAAGATTATAATTAAGGTGTGGTAGCTTACTTTACCGTAAAGGTATTAAAGATCGATCGTGAATACATTCAACCTGAAGGAATACTGGGTAAGTTAAGTAGTTAATAATTAATAGGCATCCCACAAGTACTAAAATCTTATATGATTAAGATTCCTTTAACTAATCGGGTAAAGTGTATTTCTTGATAAGAATATCAGATAGGGCGTTCGATTCGCTGAGGAATTAGCTGCCTATTCTTGACGCTGCATAAAGCTTATCCTGACCCTGTTCCTAGGATATAATATGGTTATAGTGGCGTGGTTATACGATACCCTTTGTGGCTAGTCTTCGATTAGTTATTTCTTGCTGGGTGGCGCAAGCTGGTAGGTTAAGGACTGACAAAGCAAGGGATTTAGCATTTAGATTAGGTAAAAGGAAAAAATTAGGGGAGGGACATCCAACCAAAGCAGGGGATTAAGTTAATAAATGATATATTAAGAAGCTTATAGGGAACAGGCCTTTAAATAAGGTACTGATTAACGAGAATTGACCGAGTGGCTTTATAGTGGTAAGTTTGATCAATTTATAAGGTTTGTTTCAAACCGAACGTCCCGTGTCCGAACGGTATATTTCCTCGATACGGCTGTTATATGGGGCATTGGCTTTTTTAGTAAACCTAGCTTACAGCATTATGCTAACCCCCCTTGAGACCTGTACGCCGTGTAGCAAGTAAAAACAAAAGATCGTAGGTTTAAATTGGTAAATTAAGAGCCTTCAACCTCAAAAATTCTGGTTCAAATCCAAGTTCTCTTGAGTCTAATGACAGATAGGATTTTATATACACTTATACCCGTATTGTTACCGTTATATTCTAATTAAAATGTTGCTTGACCCCTAATCTCGAACGCAATCGGGGGGGTAACCATACCCTTGTAGGCTAAGCGCAACATTTAGCCACCCTGTAGGGGGTCAAAGCAGGGATCAGGATATAAAAAATTATGTTCAGAGATTTTGGGTGGAGCAAGGCTGTAATAAATCCGGTAAGGGTGCTGGTTACATGAAAAAATAAAGAGGCAGTGCTTGGTGTCCTTTTTAATTCATGGCATACTGTGCATAAGAAGAGGAGTTTAACATTGTTTACGTGTTTCACTATGGCACCGTCATAAAGTAACAGGATTAACCATAATTTTTTCCCGATCGAAGAGATCAGCCCACGCCTCGTCATATCTCCGAAGGAGATCGGGGGGGGGGTCAACGCCAGAGGGAAACCGATTACGAGTCTCATGAAGGTATTACAACATGCAGCTGCACATATGGAATAATTATTTATTTCATGAAATTTTTTCATAGTGCTAACGCTATCCTTGCTTTTTTCTCTCCAGGTTCCATCATTACCCCTATCTCGATAGGGTGCTTCTTTGCGGGCTTCGTAGGGGTTACTGAGTAAAAACTAGTAATATTGTATTTATATTTCGTGCTGCAAGCAAGATATTATTCATATCTTTAAGTATTTGAACGTTATTGATATTTCCAATTGGTATAATAATAAAGGGGTCGAAGGGTTGCTTTAATATTAACCGATAATATAACTTGAAGGTTTTCAGATATTTTTATAGTTTGTGTTATAAATGCCTAAAACCTATATACGGATGTGAAGATCCCAACGGGTTATGGCCTTGTGTGGTTTAAAGCGCCTTCCTGGGAGCAAGGTTTCCTGTGTTCCGATCACGAAACCCGAATTTCATTACTGTACTTGAACATGTAGATATACAATTTTAAAAAAACAAAAAGATACTATAAGTATTACTTTTTGTAATTAATAAGTAAAAAAGGAACTTTTGGAAATTATGCCATGTATCAAAAGCACAAAATATAATTTCCATAGGCAATAAAACTCAATACTTTTTAATTCTGCTCTGGGAAGAGGAACTGATTGAAACCGTGGGTTTAATAACCTTATTTCTTATGTAAAACGCTCCTTTAATTTTGAGTTTATTTAAGAATTTGTAAAACTTATTATTCTACTATTAAAATTATTATGAACAATTGTCTGCTGGTCTTCCAGCTATGCACAAATTTTTCATTATTACCTTAGATAATTAAGGGGGCTGCTATCTCCTCTGACTTTTGTTATTGTTTTATAAAGGTCGCAAAGGCAACTGGTGGGCAATTGCAGAACTATTGAGGGGTAACTCCCTATAAGCATACATAAGCTCTAAGATGGATCTAATCTCTAGAAACGAAGTGAATTTGAAAATATCTAAGTAACTTCAAGAAATAAATCAAAAGAGTTCTATGAATAACGTGATGAAAATAGAGTACCTATAAGTAAGAACGTACAAAAACTGTTCTAGAATAAATGGCGGGAACCTTCCTCAAGGCTAATATTGATAACATGACGATAGTTGAAAAGTACCATGAGGGAACTAAACGAAAATATATTTTTTAAGAGTTCATTTATAAAAAGAACGGTAACCTTTTGGCATACATGGGGGTACACAAAAGTTAAACGTTTAGGATGCGAGATATGCGGTAGTTAAACCCGGGCTTAAAATAACGAAACGAGTTGTCTAAAGTTAAGACCCGAAGCCACCGGTGATTTACCATGTCAGTGATTATATATAAGTCCGAAGGGTGATTGTACATAATCTCCGAAGAACTGTGGTAGGTGTAAGTGAAAAGACTACACTGACGGTGATAGCTGGGTTAAAGAATCAAAGATGGGTGAAGCAATCTGTTAAATAAGCCGCGTATGTAAAATGAACTTACTGCAATATCCATCAAATTGACGGGAAAACCCTAAAGCATCTATGGTCCAAGCAAATATGGTAACATATTTTGCGGCACAGGATAATGACCTCGTTGAAAGGTAAGTAACATAGATTGATATTCGGTAAGGTAACATGGGCCCATCCGCAAGCCAAACCCATAAGGTTGAGGTTTTCATAGACTAAATGGTTGGTTGGCTTATATTCTATAAAGGCTAGCTTTCACGCTGAAAACTAAACGCTCAAATTAATTAGGGCTTAAGATATAGTCAGACCTTATTCCGAAAAGGATACAGAATAAATAATACTAAAATGAAGACTCAATAGGTTCTTATGTATTAGGTTTTATAAGCAAGAAGTATAAAAGTATAAAAGTATAAAACAAAAACTCTCATTAGCATTGCTTATTTTAAATCTCTCGACATGATAGTAGAAAATTGCAGCACAGAGCGGAGGTAAAACTTTTGGGTTACACATTTTATATATTAAGCCATAATAGGCTTTTAAATAATAAGTAATAGTTTTAAGGGATGTTATACAGAAATATTAAGGCGCAAGCTTCTCAGAAAAAAAAAGATTTACACTAACGTTATACACCCCGGCATCTCATAATTAAAAATGTTATCTGGTAAATCAATAATAAAGAATGGGGCTGCCCCTAGTCCCTCCCCGGGGAAAGAAATAAAGGTAGGGTTATATTTGCTGGATAATATAGTTAATAATTAAAATTTACTAATCCCCGTGAGGGGAGTTATGTAGCTCATAAAGTTTAACTATTAAGATTTTAAATTACTTATAGTTTAGCATTTTAACTTGACGGTAACACCTCTTTCTCGGCCCTACTCGCCTCATTAAAATATGGATATAGTAACTTTATCTTTATTGAATATTAAAGAATATTATTTGACTGGATAAGAAACAATATAATAGAGAACAATTACTATCTTAACTTTTTTAAAACCAACAATAAAACGTAGCTAGAAAAGCAATTCTTTCTCTAGGGCTATAAAACCATACAAGAAAGAAACTTTTATAAAGTTTTTTAGAGAAGGAACGTATACTTATGAGGAGCTAGAAATCAATGTCTATTCAGCAACAGGAAAGAATATTACCAAAATAATTAGAGATAAATATCTACTCACGAAAAGGTATAAACCTTTCAGAAAAAAAACACGGCAAAGATTAGTCTAAATCAGCCCGAAAGCCTTTAGGTGGTTGTGAAGGTCGATTGTTATTAATCTTGAGACTAAGGAAAGTTAATCTTTTGATATTTAACAGCAGAGTAACACCATAGGGTGATTACTAGGACAGCACAGCTAAAGCATTGTAAAAAGAGGAAAGATTTAATAAAAAAATACTCTCACTTTTATGGTAATCAGAGTAGGTATTTATTATTTGGCTAAACTATAATTAATAAGGTAATATATAGGTTACTTATTATTTGGGCGAAGATTCCAGACTTTTACCAGAGGCTTTTGGCTATTTATAATACTAGTTTCTATATACTAGAAAGAAAATTCGGTAAAAAAAGTAGATTGTTTCTGGAACACCTATAAATAGTGGAATTTAAGGTAAAGATCATATGCAGTAATAATTCTTAATCCAGACAAAGATTGTAAACGTTTTATGTTTGTACAATTGGGGGATCTGAAGATTTTTCATCAGTGAGTTTATGTAGACTCGGAATGGGGCAAGATACTATCTTGAATACAGACACAGAATGTAAGGTTGAAGTCAGCCTTTTATGTAGGAAATTGACCCCTCTGCCAGAAACACAATTTGCGGGGAACGTCCTAAAGCAATCATAACTCAAAGGTAAGGTAGAAAACACTTCAGGCTCGAGGTAATTAGACCTGGGGAGAGGTAAAATCGTGATTTAGAATATAACAATTGGTTATCCGCAGCCAAGCATCCTTTTAAGCAGTCGGCAGTTCATTCAGACTAAACTTGGGTGGCTTATAATATAGGTTATATATTGATAAGCTTAAGAATAGTCAGGCCTCATTCAGTCAGAATGCAATGGCAATAAATAATTTTAATTCTTCTTCATAAATTAAGGTTTAGGATTAAAATATTTTACGTATTAAAAAAACAAAAACAATTATGAGGAAATAATATTTAACATCAGACATTTCAATAAACCTATTAAAAAGATTATGTAATGAATTTTGTCTCTCGAAAGCCAGCCAGCAAGAAAATCAAATTATTAGATAAAACAAAAAGAGAAATCGGTATCTATTAAATGAATAATAACGTCATGGTAATAGTTATCGTAGTGTTAGTGGTTTCAAATTACAAAAGAGTAGTGTTCTTATAAGGAAATGGGCGCTTTCGCCTCTAAAAAGAAATCCTTAGACCTATTCATGCTGCTTATTCATGTAAAACCTATGGCCAATACTAAATATTTACTTTACAAATATAGAGTATTGAAGCAGATTGAACTTTGATAACAAGACAGCATTATTGTGGGACTATAGTTTAAAAACTGAATATATATTTTAAAAAAACGCATTATTCTTTTATTAGGGAAGGCCTCTCGCCCTAAACATTAGTGAATGAAAAATAGTTTAAGTTTAAATTAAAAATCTATAACGGAAGGCAAAAAAGAATATTATCATCAGTATCATTTACGTAAAAAGTTAGACCAGGAAGTTTAAAGATAAAATTATCTTTAAGCTACCCACTAACTATAGAAAAAAACAATCCTTTTATCCCGCAGAGCTTTAGCATAATCAATTACTTCTCAAAACTGCAGAGTGCCGTGAAGGTAATCAGTTAGACTTTTTAATTATTGAGACCTAACGAAACATTGATTTTTTTATTTTAACTAAAGAGCTTGGTGAATAATTTAGGTATAAAAGACAAGTGTAAAGTAAATAGAGGAAGTATAGTTAAAGCAACTTCTTCGTATTCGAGCTAGGGCATTAACATTATTAATTATTGTTAAATTAATAATTTTTTGTATTAAATTCGCGGAGCTTACGAAGATGGGTAAATGAACCCCGTTGTCAAAATGCGATGTTCACAAATATTAATATCAGATTTAGGGTACAATTCCTGTTTTATGCCAGATTCCCGTGGAACTGTCAAAGGGGAAACAGCCCAGCAACAAGAGTTAAGGTTCCTAAATTATTATTAAGTTGAAATGAAAGAGTTTTTTTAAAAGAGTCGACAAGGGAGGATCAAGGACTTTTAGAAGCAGCCATTAATTTTAAATTGACCCTCGTCACAGAGCGCTTGTTAAGCTATAGAGCAACTCGAAATTTAAACGGATACAAATCATATACCGACACTATCATGAAACGTTTCACAGAATTACTTACAAGAACAGCAATTACAATAGCGGCGGATTGTGTTGAAGCACTATGACTCCTGTGCATATTCATGTAAATAAAGATTTGGTGTTAATTTGTTCTTTAGAAGACCATTTTAATGAAATAAAGTTTCTTTAATAACATTTAAACTAGTATGTTAAATGTTCAACAGTTTATGTATATAATACTAAACAGTTTATAATAGTAATTCGTGCTAAACAGTTATTAGAGTACAAATTTATAATAAAATTATTTCTTTAAAAATAGTATTAATACTCAACCAAGTTATAAAGGTATTGAGTTGTTCAACGTTTGTTTATTAATTTTTAATAGGAATTGGTTCTATTAATAATATTTTTAACAGCTTCTTGCTTGTGTCAGCCCCTGTCAGCCTTTAAATGGTTTTCTTTAAGTAGCTTTCAGTTAAGAATATGTAAAATGTATTTCATCAACCAAATGCCTGATTTAAATTGTATTTAGAATATACTTAATTTTAGTAGATAGGGTGTTGGGGGTAGGCCAGATATTTGAGAAATAATGGATTTTATTTTTTAACAATAAGAATTATAATAGTTTTAAACTTCAAAGTGAGTAATGGGATTGACTTTGAGTAACTAAAGAAAATTTTCCGCCTTAAAGCTATAGGTTTAAATTAAGAAATCGGCCTCTAAGTTTATATTATCTAAAGATTTAAAGCGGATCAGAAAATTTTTTTTATTAAAGGACAACATTTTAGTATAAGATGTGCTGAAAAATAGGTAAGATATTTGACTTCTAATATACAAAAAGATATATTGTTACTAGACACAAATGCAAACAAAACCGTACCTTATATCCTGAAAAAAGTAGCTATGGTAGGGACTACAAGGCCGTAAATGAGCTAACAGATCTGAAATTGGGATTAGGGGCCCCCGACATTGTGAAATAAGAACCAAACCCCGGGGGACAACACTATACGCTCTATACCAAACTTTGGACGAAAGTCCCTTGGTGATCAGCTAAATCAATGATGTAAGTCGGGTAACAAGTTAAGGAGATTCAGTAATAGGGAATGGGGTTATCCGGGGATTCAAATCATAGTACGTGAAAATAACCTTGCTGAAAATAGGCAACGAGTAGATGTTTTGCAATATTATTAAATTTTGTACGAGTGGTACTCTGGCCCCACAGGAGAACATTGAATTGAATATTGTAATACGAAAAATTAGATGAAATAGTTACATTTTATAGCAATTAGAATTAGTGTCCCAATTCTTGGGTTTATACTAGTTTTAATAAATTCATAAAGCATTCATGAATAACAATTCTTTATCCTTATATTATATTCGGGGATCTTTATCTTTTTATTTTTTATGAAAAAAAAACAGCAGAAAGGATGGCTCCATATATTCTATCATAAAAAAAAAATTCAATAACTTTCAAAATTGGTTAATAAGCGTAAGAGCTGTTTTCAAATTCTCTACTAAAAAGGATAAAATTCTTTTAAGGCAGATAAGGAGATATATTAGTATGGTAGGAGAGTAGCTATGCGTATGGATGGCGCAGTAGTATGAACTTCTACTATCAAAGAACTAGAGATTATTTTTTAAAACATAGAAACTTATCCTATTATTAGCAGAGAAGTTGTAATTTTCAGTGGTTAAAACAAACTTGTAAAGTTAATGATTAATAAAGCAGCTATCTTACTACAGAGGGATTAGCTTAAAATTGTCAATATAAAGTTCTTACTGAATTCTTCGGTACTATGCCTAAAGCCAATTGCATCTTTATTCCAAAATAAGAAGCCGGTATGAAGACCTTGGCGAAAAGAGATTTTTCGCTAATATAATCCTTCTGAGTATGTAGGTTATGGGGAGAAAGTGGCCGAAGGATATCGTTTTTAGTAAATTATATATAAAAGAAAAAAGATACAATCATTAGGTGAAGGAGTAAAACTAAGTGTTAAAATCACACAGGGATAAAAGAAATTTATTGCCTCTAATTACAAAGCTTTAACAAATGTCTTTTAAAGCAGTAAGTTTATAAACAATCTCACAGTAAAAGTTCTAATTTATG
>JACYFI010001959.1:0-10361 GCA_020975735.1 Ophiocordyceps xuefengensis | reverse complement strand
TTCTATTAAGCTTAACAAGTCGCTCTGTACGAGGTCATACAATTTATTGGGCTTGCTTCTAAGCGCTATCTCCCCTTGTTCGACTTAAATATAAAACCTCTTAATGTCACTTAACTAATTAGAATTTAGGCCACCTTAACCTCTTTGTTCTGGGCTGTTTTACCTTTTGAACATTACACCGGGAAATCTGTTATGAACAGAATCTTATCCCTAAATACTTCATTATGAATATTTTGGAATATCATTTGACCAAGGTGTTCCATTTACGGGCTAACTTCGTAAGCTCCCGTTTTAATAAAAAAAACATTAAAATTTTTAAAATAATTATAATGTTATTAACTCTGAAAAATTAACGATAGAGTCTTCTTAGAAGCTATACCTTCCCTAATTTTTACCAGCTTGTCCTTTAAATACCTAAATATTCACCAGCTTAGTAAATAGACAAATCTAATGTGTTGTTTAGTCTCCATATTTTAAAAGTCTAACTATTTACTCTTCACGCTCGGCAGTTTTTGCGGTAATAATTTGCTAAGCTCGCGGATAAAGGTTGTTGTTTCTATTAGTTAGTGGTACTAAAGAACAATTTATCTTTAACTTCCTGCTAACTTCTTTTAACTAAATGGTATGATGATAATATCTCTTTATGCTTCTTCCGAAAGATAGGATTTTAATTTGAAACTTAACTATGGTTTTATCACTATGTTAGGCGCAGCTCCCCTAATAAAGAATAAGCGTTTTTTAAATATTATATTCCAGGGTTTAACTATATCCCAAAAATTGCGTATCTCTTGTTAATAAGATTCCTTTCCGGCCTTACAAATACTTCTAGATATCTTCGAAAGTAAAATTATGTTAATGGCCATGGGTTTTAATAGAAGCAGCAATGAAAGTCTAGGATTTTTTTGGAGCGAAAGCGCCCACTTTTCCATTATAATAACCCTGACTCTTTTGCAAGTCTTGAAACCAACTACCTAACAATAACTATACCACTGACGTTATTATTTGCATTTTATTTAGATACCTGATTTATTTTTGTTCTTATCAAAATAATATTTGGTAATTTTCTTGCTGGCTGGGCTTACGCAGCAGCACAAAATTGCATTTACTAATAACTTTTATAGGTTTTATATGAAGATGGTCTGATTGTTAAAAATATTTTCTCTGAATGTTTTTGTTTTTGTAATCACGTAAAAAATATTTTAATCGTAAAAACTTCATTTTATGATAAAGAATTAATAATTATGTTTATTAGGCATTTGATCCTACGAATGAGGGCCATGACTAATCTAAGCTCATTTAATTATCATAACTTTATAATTTATAACTGCCGAACGCACATTTATCATACTGCCACCCTTAAAGGTGCTTGGCTTGGGATTATCACAATTTGTTATACAATCATGATTTTACCTTCCCCGGAGCATTACCTGAGCCATAAGATTGTTTACTCCTCTATCTTGGTTATGAATGCTTTGGGACCGTTTTCCCCGCCAATTTGATGGGTTTTTACATGCAAGAATGGTTCACTTTTAAAAAAAGGGCGTATCTCTCAACCTGATCCTTTATGGTCGATAATTTCAGAGATATAATTGCCATTTCCGAGTTCTACAATACTCACTTGAAAAAGTCTTCATGACTCCCCCAATTTTGTACAAAATAAAAACGTTTCACATCTTCTGTCTGAGATTACTTATGTAGCTCATAACTGATATTTACTAAATTGCCTACTTATATAGGTTTCTGCAGGAAACAAATCTACTTCTTTACCCGAAAGATTTCTTAATATCATATAGACATATATAAATAGCCAAAGCTCTTGGTGTAAAAAAGCTGCAGTTCCTTCTCCCTAAGATTAAATAAGTATACCTAAATATAATACTTTATATCCGTTTAGAAAAAAATAAGTACCTATCTGCTCTTAATAAATTCGAAAAATAGTTCTTTAATTATCTTCCAATTCTAAAAGGCTATTTCTTACTGCGGTCTAGTAGCGCCTTATTGTGTTTAGCCTGCTGCTGTAGATTATCAAAAGATACTTTTTCCTTAGTATCAGTTTTAATAACATTCGACCTTTACACACACTAATAAGGTTTATAGCCTGGATTATAGCTAATCTTGCGTGTGTTTGTGTGCAAAGTTTTATACCTTTCCCTTAGCTAATATTTATCTCTAATTACTTTGGTAAGTTATTCTATCCTGTTGCGGCATATAGAATAATTCTATTTTTCTAGCTCCTCATTAAGTATACGTCCTTCTACAAAAAACGTTTTAAATTTTTACTTATGTTTATAAGCCTAGAAAAGGATTTGCTTTTCTAGTACCGTTTAATTGGTTGGTTCTGTAAAAAGTCCAGAGTAGTATTGTTGATCTTTTTATTACTTGTTCTTATCAGTAATATATTCTAATACCAATAAAGTAAGTTATTATCCAATATTTAAAAGAGCGAGCTTGCTCCCAATGAAAGATGGTGTTTTACGGTTAACAAGTTAAATGCTTAACACTTTATATATGTTATAAAATCTATTAGTTTAATTTAAGAGCTACCAATATCCCCTCCGGGATAGTTAATATTTAATCTATTTATATTATTAATCCAGCAAATTATATACCACTTTATTTCTACCCGGGAGTGAAGGCGAGCTCCCAATATTAATATTTGAATTTAGCCAGATAAACTATTTTATATTGGAGATTACGGGGTTGTCATCCTCGTTGTGTAATATCTTTTTTCATGATGAGCTTGCGCCTTAATATATCGCTTGTATACATCTTTTAAATAACTAATTACTTATTTAAAAGCCTATTATGGCAAATAATAAAAAGTGTAACCCAAAATTACTCTTCTCATTAGCTGCAATTATCTACTTATCCGTGGTCAGGAGGATTAAAATAATGGCAATGCTACGAACGTTTTTTTATATTTTAATATAACACTTAATTATACTTCCTCTATAAAACCTAATAACATAAGAACTATTCGAGCTTACTTCTTATTTATTAATTCTGTACTCCTTCGAATAAGGTCTGACTGATATCTAAGTCTATATTATGAGTTTTAAGGCTTGCAGCGTCAGCTACCCATTATATATAAGCAAACCAACATTTAGTCGACGCGAACTGCACATCTTAATAGGTGTTTGGCCTTCGGATCCGCCCAACTTAACTTACCTGATATCAATCTATGTTTTTTACCTTACCACGAGTCATTTCTGTGCCACAAATAGTTACCTATTTTCTTTGGTCTTAGATTTCCTTAGGGTTTTTCCCGGTCAAACTTTAATTGGTTATTCCAAATGTTTCATTTTTACATACTGGCTATTTAAGTTATTGCTTACATCTTTATTCTTTACCAGCTTTCACAGGTCAGGCGTTGTCTCTCACTACACCCACCACAGGGTTCTTCGAGATTTATGACTTACAATTCACCCGGTTCGGACTTTTATTAAACCGGACTATGGAAAAAATCACCGTGCTTCGGGTCTAACCTTAGACTACCTGTTTCGTTTTATTTTTAGCGCCCGGTTTACCTTACGCATTATGCTTCGCCATTCTAACGTTACACTTTGGTGACCGTTTATGCAACAGGTTCAGGTTTCTTTTCCATCGAATGTTATAAAAACATATTTTCGTCTGTAGGTCCCTCATGGAACCTTTTTCCCCTCTCGCTCATTGTATCATAATTTAGCCTTTGAGGAGGTTTCCCAATTATTTAAACAGCTTCTGGTACCGTCATGCTTTATAGGCACTGCGTAATTTTCACACACGTTTATTTCCATAGAATCTCTTTCGATTTAATTTTCTAAGATTAACTACAGAGATTTCAATTCACTTCGTTTAGGAATTAGAATTTTCTTAGGCTTTTATTACGTAACTTCATAGGAGGTTACCCCAATATCCTGCATTGCCCACAAGTTTACTTGCGATTTATAAAAACAATTAACAAACAATCCAGAGATGAGAAGCTAGCTCCCTATAATTCCTAAGATTGAAAATTTGTGCATCGGCTGGAACCCCAAGCAAGACCAATTTCAATAAGTATTTATAGTAAAATAATTATAAGTTTACAATTCATAATAAACTTGCAAAATGGATGAGCTTTTAAGCCGATAGAGAAAATTAAGGTTTATTTGAGCAGGTTTCAACCGTCCCTTTCACCGAGCGAGTTAAAAAATTGGAGTTCTATAGCCTATGGCCATATAAATAGTTTCCTCTTTGATACCATGTGCTATAAATGTTCCATAAATATTTTTTTTATATTACTTATTGAATACAGAGTAATACTTTATATATCTTTTCGTTTTTTAAATGTATTTCATACATGTTCTAAGTAAGTATTGATAATTTTGGCGATACCTTGTGAATCCGGAACACAGGAAAACTCCCCCCAAGGACGGGGCGCTTTTAAACGCACTCTCACTGCATAAACCCCGTTGTGGATCCTTGACATCGTATTAGTGTTAGGCATATAAACATTAATACCTATAAAATTAATAAAACTCAGGGTCATAAATACTTTACATATGTAAATCACCTTCCGACGCCCTAATATTATTATACATTGTGAATATAATAACCTTCAATTACCTAAAGATATGCAATAATATCTTGCTCGCAGCCAGAAACTTACATAATCTTACTAGTTTTACTCAAGTAACACTTAGAAAGCGCAAAGCACCCTATGAGATAGGGGTATGCGGACTGAAAGAATAAAGCAAGGATACGTTAAAGCATATGAAAATTTTCATGACAATAGTAATTATTCCATTGTGCAGCTAGCATGATGTATATTCTGAGAAGCATCGATAGGTTTTCCCTCTGGGGCCTTCCACCCCCCCCGCGATCTCCTTTCGAATATGAAATGGGGCGTGGCTGAACTCTTCCGATACAGAAAAATACAGTATGCCTTTACTTATCGAAAACGGGGTGGATAGTGAAACGAATAGTAACTAAATGTAACACTCCTCTTGTACTTAATGCAGCGGTATAGCAGGAATAAATATGACACCAAGCACTAGCCTTCTTTATTTTTCATAGTTAAACCAGCAGCCCTGTGACGATTTCTTACAAGCCTTTGCTTCACAATCTCTTGACATAATTTCTTCTAATCTTGAATCCTTGCTTCTGCATCCCCACTCCAGGGGTGGGCCTTAATGTGGCGCTGAGCCGAATCCAAGGGCTAATGGTAGCCACCCCCGATCTCTTTCGAGAAGGGTCAAGCAAAACATCTTGTAATTAGTATACAATTACGGTTAACATATAGGTTTTATAAGTGTATATATTCTAATCTTGTACATTATTAACTTCAAAGAGTCCTTTGAGATTGAAGCTAAGAATTTGAGGTGAAGCTTCCGTCTTTTTCCCAATTAAAACTACAGTCTTTTATTGGTTTTTACGTGCTACAAAGCGTACAGGAGCTATGGGGCTAGGAATAAGCGGTAACTTAGGTTACTAAAAAGGCCACCGGCCCATATAAAACAGCCATTTACTAAGAGATGCCCGATTCGAAGGATGGTATTTTTAAACACCTAATGAAATTCAAACTTAACCCACCTTAAGAACCCAACTCGGGAATTTCTTTATCGTGGCCTTACAAAGGGCCTGTCTCTGTATAAAGCCTTATTTATAATCCCTGTTTAATTAACTTGTTCCGCTTTGGTTGGAGTCCCCGTCCCTCTATATTTCTCCTTTTTACCCTACTTCCTAATCTAATCCCTTGCTTGTTGCATTCCTTTCTTATCCTAGCCTGTGCGGCCCCAGCAAGAATCCTAATCCGACGCTAGCCCTACAGAAGGGTATCGTAGCCCACGCCACTATCAACCATATCATATCCTTAGGAAACAGGTCGGAGATCTTATTGACGATCAAACGAAATGCGGCAGGTCTAATTCCTCAAGCCGAATTACAGAAACGGCGTGATGATACCTTCTTTTCAAAGAATACACCTTTACCGGTATTAAGTTTGAAAGCGAATTCTTATACTCATATATTTTAGATACTGTGTGAGAGGCCCTATATATTCACTACTTATTCACCCAGTTTTTCCATAAGGTGTATGTATTTCACGAATCGTTCTTTAATTTACCTTTTAAGGGTAGCTTAAGCTACACACATTATATCTAAATCTTTGGTTCAATATGATAAAAAAGCTCCCTAGTAAGACAAGATCTTATTTTTTTCTTAAGTTCATTTTTGCTTATTTATTATTACAGCTTTAAGCGAACAGTTTCTCAAATGGGTATAAAGAGTTAGTTAGAAAGGCGAGCGAAACCAGAAGCGTACCACCCCCACCCCGTACCTTGAAGAAAAATAACGCATTGATGAATCAAAGGGGTAAAAAATCGTTCCTCATATTAAACAGTCATATCTTTGAAACTTATACTTTAAAAAATTGAGAGAATAGTAAAGGTATTTGGACCTTTAAACATCCTTGTTGTGTAAGACAAACGTTCTACCCCAATTAGAACTAATTCTTATTTATTTCATAATTTATACGGCTTACTCCTTTATATTATTGTAGACCTTATCATAAAATACAATAAAGCCATGCTGTCATATAAAATATACCCACCAGGAGAAGAGGAACCGCATCCTAAAATCACGACAGCCTTTCTCCACTATTACTTTCACACGCAGCGTATAAAAATAAGATTATTTTTAGGGTTATTGTTAGGGGGTTAGTGAAAAAATACAGATACAGCATGCACAGATTTTTTCTGTTGATCACGCGCTGAGTATCCCTATTTTTTTCACTAAAAACAGTCAAAAAGACGCAAGGCTATTATTTATACTAAACAGGCCCTATTCTTGTTGAAGTTATATAAACATGAAACCAGCACCGCCCTAAGTTGTCAGACGTCGCAGGGAAGGTTTAAATAAATCACAAACCAGATCGAGCTTACTGGAAAGCCATTGGGTGAGATTTACATCATGAGGTGAAACTTGTTTTTAAATTAAAGTGTTTAGTTTGAAGAATTTTAGATATAAGATTAAACAAGGTATGTCTTAAAACACAGAGAAAGATAAAATTGTTACTAACCTAAAAGATAAAGCTTTACTAGTTAAAGACCTTAGACCAAACTAATCTATAATTGTCATTCTGTCGGCCTAGTATAAATAGTAAGATTATAACTCTTTAGCTTAAATGCTAAGCCAACTAAAACATAAAGTATCTATCTAAGGCAGAGAACCAGAAGATAATGATTTCAATTTGATACTTGCTTCTTTAAAAATAAACGTTATATTAATATTTATGCTTTATCTTTATTTATTTTAAACGTAATTATTAGTGGGCACCCTATCATCGCCTATAATTAAGCATTTATTACTAGCAATAAAACAGATCATTATACTATAACGAAGCATTTAAGTATATTTTCCTACTGTAGACATGTGACTTTGCTTATCATATTACCCATCTCAATTAATACCAAGTCACAAAACGATAAATAATTTAGCATTGGTTTGGTTCTAGATTATTATTTGATATGTAGTGGCAACCTAACTTTCTTCTTTGAACTCCATAATATCACTTTATAATTTACTTGTTATTAAATATAAAATTAGATTGTTCAATTTACATATTAACGTATTAATTGCTTGCATATAGTTAAGACAATATATGGGCTGTATGCATTAATTTGAAAAATATTGTACCAATAAATGCTAAGGGATACTATTTCAATTATCTCTTGTAATTACTTTGGTACTTTATATTAATTAACATCAGATTAAAATAAAAAATAATATAGATACGCCCTATATTCACAAGTTAAATGAGAGAAGACCTATAAAAGATTCATACCTAATAATATTAATAAAAGGGAAAAAATAAGGATGCAAATAATCCTATTAAAGACATAAGAGATGCTATTGCGATTTTGTATAATTTTATAACAGTTATCCGAAAAAATAAATGCAATTATACTTTAAAACATTTAGGATATTCTACACTGGATAACCATTAGGAAAATACACGATAAGGGTCGAACATGATCCGAAAACCCCATTTAACCTAATCTTGCTTTCGTTTTTTTTTTTAAAACCAATAAATCCAGGACTAAAATATTATACTGGGCTCTTTTATTTTTTCTGTGTGTGACAGGTTACTCTACATATTATGCATCCCTAATCCCTTGTTTTGCATCTTCCCTTCCTAGCTTCCGCCACAGTCAAGTATAACTAAATCGATAGTCTACCTTACAAAGGTATCGGAATATAGCCCACGCCACTATAACACTATTCTTCCTTAGGTAAACAGGTCAAAGATAAGGGGTTGACCACTTTCTGTTCCCTGCTGGTTGGTTAGTGAATACATACTGACCCCCTCGGTTTCGAGATAGGAAAATAATCATACAAATCCTGCGCCCCTTGAATAGGGAAAAAGAAGCTACATCCTTAGTGTACTGGCCTGTGCTAGGTTTGCGGTATTTTTTGCATATTTTTTACTGAGCTAAAGGTGTAACTTGCGATATAAGTGGTATAAAATGAAAAATAAAGGAGTAGGCTTGCGCCACTCAAGTGTAAAATAGGTTAAGGAAATTTCTTACACATGCTCCTTATGGTCAATAATCCCCCTACAGGGGTCCTTCGCCGAAGTGGCTTTATTAATCATGAAACGCGGCTAGTCAATGCTTGGAACTCCATATACAGATCGGAAATCCTGGTAGGTCTATATTAATTACTAGCGTTTAAATTTATTTATTTGTAATTTGCTTCGATTTATTTTATTGCTAGTAGGCGAGCCTTCTTCATAACTTTTATCGGAGCCAGCTAAGGATCAGCGAGCTCATATTTGAAAACATCAAATAATAATTATACAGATCAACAAAAATGTTTATAGTATATGGTGAGGAGAGTGATCCCTGTATTAAAATAACCAAGCGGCTAGTTTTATTTTATTAGTTAAGTTAGGGATTAGGATTTTTGTGCTTCTAATCCTGAACCGAAGGTATAGAAAAAGGGGCTTTTGCCAGAAGTAGAAGCCCACCCCTGAAGGCTCCACCTATAGGCTACATATACGAGTATTTTTAGGTTTGCCTAATTATAGCTTGCGTTAAGCCACCACCTAACAAACGATCTTTACCTAGCTCCCTTTAACTTTAGCTGCGCAGCAAGGGATAAGGAGGATGCGTCCAGGCACGGTATGCATCGTTTCACCACCCCAACCAACAAAAACTAAAATTAATGACCCCTTAAATACTAAATATCTTAAAATATTTATTACTAAGACTCTATTGCTTAATATATTGAGTAGGTTTTTTGGAATTTGTTTATGCATAAGCAATGACAAAAATGAAGCCTATGGTATAGCCAAGCTCTTAAGAAAATAAATTTTTTAATATGAATTCAAATTATGATATCAATATTTAGGTCGTCAATGGACAGTCCCACAATCCCATCATAATCTGTGTTTCGATTATCATTATTATACTGATGTTTATCACATTTACTAAGTTATGCTTCTATCTTCGGACGTTTATGTCATACTAACTCAGAAATGCAGAATCACTTTCATCCTGTTTGCTACTCTTTATTCTCGCGGCAGTAGATTTCTAACTTGTTGGCGCGCCAAGCTCATTCCTTAGATTTTAAATTTGAGGATTCGATTGACTACTATTGAAATTTGTGATTCAGCTCATCTTCGGGATTGGTGTGGTACAGTAGAATTACTAGGATCAGTGAAATGATTTCTGATAAAGGGTTGTTGCTAGGGGAGATGGTGATCCTTCTAAACTATTTGTGATAATTTCATTCCCCCTCTAAAGTTTTTGACCCATTCAACCCATCTTGGTTCATAATATTCACTTGGGAGTATGAAAGAAACCCTAGGTTAAAAATTGGTATCCGTCGCTGCTGGTGATTCACCTCATGGTGATACTCGACGACCAGTCAACCGACTAAAATTCCATCTGCTGAAATTCTTTCGGCGACTTGTCATCACGAACTAAGGCGATCACTATCCTGACGCATAACAGCAAAGCAGATCTACTTGTTATCTCCCATTAGGTATGTTAATTAGAGGTCGTGATTTCATCTAGGCATTTCCCTTCTCTGGCCTAGTATTAGATATGATTCCATTGGGTTTTCCCCTTCAGGCATTAACGATTAAGAATGCGGGTCCATTAAAATTTCTCCTTTGCTGGCGCGGGAGTCCCTCCCAGATCTTAAGTACAGTATGAGCAATCTGTGACCTACGGCCTTCTATAACATAAAATGCGCAGTATACTAAAATTCCTCATATTATATTTGTTATTTTATCGATTCATTCATTTTAGGTACTTATTTATGTGCATGTTTAATTTGAAATTCGGTTATTTTATGCTAAGGACCCTCTTAAGACATTACGACATAATAAAAAAACA
>JACYFI010001958.1:0-10424 GCA_020975735.1 Ophiocordyceps xuefengensis | reverse complement strand
CTAAAGTTAAATTAGAGTTATTGGATTCTTCGGTCATCCCGAGGTTTAAATATTTGTTTAATGTAATAACCAGGTGTTCGGGTATAATAGTACAAAACATATTCAGGTAGCTTCTAGTAACTATATTTGGTTTACAAAAGGTATGGGCTTAAAACCGCTATGTGTCTAATGGGATAGTTAGGGATTTACGTTTGAGTCACCACCATGCTTATTCTGTAGGCTCGAAACGTGGATACACTACAGGTGTTCACGTAAAAATCTTGCTAAGGTGCTGGAAACTTCTGTATAAATGCCCCCACTCGTTGTTACTTAGAAAATCCTATTATTTTCTGAAGGATAATCCCAGCAGGGTGACTTTTGCTATTCGTACATTAAGCTAGGACCCAATATAGTAAAAATACTAATGAGATTAAATTATACTATTACCTTCGAATTTCTTGAGCCATTTAATCTAAAATAAATAGAACCAATCTTACAGATATAAGCGATTTGGTTTTATTCCTAGCAAGAATTAATTAGGAAGGAAAAGGTTGATTTGGTTAAAAGAATTTCAGATTGTGTTTCAACAACCTGAAATACAATACACATTCTATAGGAATACCCAAATTAGGGTATGTCTTATTAGTAAAATGGAAAAGTAAAAAAGGTACAAAATAATTTGTAAAAAATTAAACAGGTTTGTTATATAGTATTTCTTAAAATGGTAAATTGAACATGAAAATCTAAGTATAATCAAAAACTGATTCGCTCTAATTACCAGTAAATATTTGAATATTTTACGAATTTTTACCCTTTTAAAAAGATTATCTTTGAGAAATTTTTGATAGTTGGGATTTGTCAAGCTCCTATTGGTTGTTTCTATAATTATGTGTTGAAAGGCCCAAAAAAGATGGAAATAGGGGATAGCGTAAGAATTAGAGATGCTATAAAACAACGATAAATTCCCTATAGAAACTTATGTACTTTCGTTTAGAAAAAACGGGTGATATTACCTCAAAGATACCTCACGTAGCATGGGTCTTTAAAAGGCTCCCGATTTTATCACAACAGCCGTTTAAATAAGTTACTTCCATAATATACATGTTTTTAGGTTGAAAAAGATTATGTTTAAATTTTAATTACGATAGAAAAAGTAAATAATAGAATTGATTATGAGAAGGGTAAGCATTTGCAAAGTAAAAGGTATAAAAAAAAATATAAGGTATTAGCAAACTGATAAGGATCTTCAGAGGACAAAGTACGCAAGAAAATTAATAAACAGATATAGAAAAAATAGAAAACTTTTCTTGATGCTCCAGCCTGCGTTCCTGATTTTATTTACTGTTTATTAGGCGGCATAAAACATCACACAACGGCCGCACAAAAACTAAGAGCTACCAGGCGTGATAATCTCCGGCACCCATTTTCTTCTGTGCAACAGCGAATAAAAAGTTGCCGCTCGCTATTTAGTTTTTCATTTTCCATACTCGAGGTGCAAAGTTATCTTGAAAGAGATCGGGGAACATAAGCACGATTTAGCTTACTTAGGGGGATTCTCTTTAATTTTGTTTTTTAAGTGCAACATACGGTTTAGCTGGCTAAAAATAAAAAATATGACAAAGGGCACTGCACACCAAACAGAACTAAAAACAAAATAAAAACACCAAGGAAAAAATATAGCAACAAAGCATTAATATAGCTTCTTCGACCTTTTATAGGGTATTTACCGATCCCTTGCTTTCACCCTACTTCTTAATCCTGAAGGTGAGGCATATACATATTTTTAGATTCTAGGTTCAAGGGATCGGACTGCCGTAAACGTCGCACGACATGTTTCACCTTGAGGGTACAGAAATAAGAGGATTTGGCTAACCACAGGAAAAGGAAGCATTTTTACCATAGAAGCACCATGGGCTTTCAGACATATATGTAAATTAGGTAATGGGTTCTTGTGTTTCTGTATAAAGCTTACCCTTGATGGTAGGTAGGGCATCTCATTTTTTAAACTAAATGATACTGGCCTCTTGGGACTAGAGCTATTTTTACAGCTGCGACGTAATTCATTGCAGTTCCTAACAGGGATAAAATTTTTCTTGGTTAGGGCTACGTTGCGACGGTGCGGTCTATTCGAATGGACACCTTAATGTTATTTTTTCTATTAGTTTCGTCTTTATGTTTACAATCGAAGGGTTAAATAATCCACTTGAGGCATCGCCTTTTTAAAAGATTACTTAATGTGAAAATTTTCTAACAATTGCATACCTAATTATCTTAAACGAATAAAATGTGACCAATAGGTAATTTTTGAAACAATCGCAGGAACCAACAGATCGAATATTCTTTAGTAGGTAACTTTAGAGACACACGTAATGATTAAATAAGTAATATATTTACTAGTAATGAAAAGCGTATAGTCCATCAATAAAAATATAAAATTAATTTAACAGTACAAAAAATTGAAGTTACCAAGTCTACACCTACGACAATCAAAAATGCTTGCGGCCTAAGATCAGTTTGTAAACCTATAAATTTATATTATAGTAATTCTTTGAAAAAAATAGCTAAGCTTATAATATTAACAAAGAAAAAACATAAATCAAGGTGTATATTGTTTAAATTAATAATATAAAATAACACGGTATACATTAGGAGCTCTGTGACTTTTTAGCTAATAGAGAAAAAACTAATTTAATACTTCGCTTTTATAAAATAGTAGACAAAACTCTAATAGCCCTATTTAAATAAAAGTTAACGTAAAAATACGATAAATATAATTTCTCACTTTGAATATTAAAATATGTAGATGAATCTAAAAAACTTAGACTAATAGAGGAACTTTTCTATATCCAACCAAAATGTAGGTCCTTAACTATACATGTAGTGGAAACAAGGTTATTCCCCGATGGGTTTATGTAACATACAGAAGAAACTAAAAAACTTGTTATCTCTTTTAAAGCTAAAAAATAAAGACACTCTTTAAAAACCTAAAGGGCTAATAGTTGACGTTTTAATAGAGAAATAATCCCTTTATCTTGAATTAAAAACATTCTTTAGAGGAGAAAGAGAAGAATGATAGAAGCTAGTTTCTGGATAATCCAGTATATGTAATATAATTCTTATAACGAGAGTTATTTTAGTTAATATTTTCCATCTTACTAACTTTATCCTCACAATTAAATTAAATCTATACGTACATTAGTTAGATGTGCATAAGTAAAATAAAATTATTTAGAGGTTAATGGTATTTTGAGGCTATACCCGAATAAGTATTGAAGATGTACCTAATATAAAAGACTGGGAAATTACTAAAAATAGTAAAAATTGTAGATAAACATAACAAAAAAATAGCCTTATAAAAAAACAAGGGCGAATATTCGTTACGACGACGGATATAAACTTATTATTAATAGCTAAGTAGATGAGTAACAAGCAGGCAGCTAATACCTTAACCTAAATCAACATACCTATTAAAGAAAAAGTCATTAAAATAAAAAAAATATACAGAAATTAATTTATTTAAGTATGAAAGATTAAATTTAATTTATAATTTATTCGTAGTGGAGTTTGTGTCTACGCTTAATGCTTTCACTTAGATATAATGACATTCCACGAATACAGTTGAATTTTTGGTAAGTATAACCCAATATTTAGTTTATTATCAAGACAGATAGCCATAAAAGTTTTAGTTTAGGGTTAAAATGCCCCACGTTTAATGATTTATGTGGATAACCAAATATTAATAAACAATATATAAAAAATGTTTTAAGTAGGCTACTGCGAACCGGTGACGGTATATTTTTCAAAGGAACACCAATTTACGTAAACAGTCCTACAGATACAAACTAGATTATATTAAATTATCAACTTAAAACTCCTAATGATAACTATGCTGGTCGAGAGTTGCTAAACAAGTAGGAGGTGGGACTCGTTAAAGATTACTGAGAAAAAAGCTGAGTTTTATGTAGGTGAAACTAAAAAGGAAGAAATAGTTGAAATAATCAAAAAGTATTTGTGGATATTTATCCTCCTTTAACTTCAAAAAAATCCTGTTCAACTTGCATATTAAAAAAATTGTTTAACTAATCTTCAGTTAGAAAAAATAATATTCCACAAAGTAAGATTAGTAAATTTTAAAGACAATTATGCTAATTTAAATGCCTAATTTTAAGGGTCACCTACCTACTCTTAAAAGCTTGATTTATTCTGGTTTTTATAGAAGGAGTGTTGTTTTTTCTATATCGTGAGATAGCGGACAGCAAATTTCTTTCGCAATAGGACAAAATGTAACCGACGTTTATTTAATAGATTATATAAAAGGTATTTTTGGAATGCATCAAATAACAGTTCGTATGTCCCCTATGATAAACTTCCTAATTTTTATAGAGATTAAAAGAAACGAGCGCATTAGCTAAAAGTATGGAGTGGCACTTTATAATATCCTTTGTTAGGAGGAGAACTTCCGCGGTCGTTAAAAAATTCGAAAAAAATTCCTTTAGTAAAGTGCTGTGGTCATAGTCCACCGTGACAAATTCCATACGTTTTTCCGGGTTAAGAAAATTTTTATATGTAAATTTGTGGCTAACGGTGAAGCCTTATATGTATCCTTAATGCGGGAAAAGATTAAGGGGGTAGTATAAAATGTTACCCCTACCCCATTTTAAGGTAAAATAACCCAGGAACCAAAGTAAACTAAATTTCACAAATTATTATCGAGAGGTATCCTGTAGAGACTAAACGTGACAATCGAAAAGTGTTATTGAAAGTTAAATCATTGATAACTTATAGCCGATCCACTGCGTGACGCCAGTGTTCGGTATGTAATTTTTGAGCAACTTAAATCTGGACTTAATCGATAGTTTGACTCAAATGGGCCTAGTAATTTCATTATCTGCAATGACTAGATTGATGGGGAAAACTAACTAATTATCAGTTATTATTTACTATTATATATAATTAATCTAACGTATTTTCTAGATATAGTAGTGGAAGCTTAGATCTTCTATTAAAATTAAGTATGAAAATATAATCATTATACTTATTCCTAATATAAAAAACTTTTTAGCTATTATTATACAATCAGCATGAAATATAAAAGGGATTCACAGAGACTATACCGTCCAACATTACATTCGCCTTTCTCTACTTTTTCTTGCTTTTATTTATTATTATATAATAATAAAATTACATACCTGAACCAGCGAAGCCTGGACAATACACAAAGAAAAAATAAAGCTCGCGCGACCACTGCGCACCAAAGGTATTTTAATACTAATAATAAGGGATAAGACAACTATTCAATTCTATTCACCTGATTAGCGGGGGAAATTAAAGATGGGAAAGGAAATTTTTGATTTTAAGGAAATCTCTTCTAAAAAATTAGTATCAAAAGCTATCCGAATAAGATCTGCGTAGTTAGAGATTAGCATTTTAACACGTATTTTCAAGACCTTTACATATAGGGGCTAATAATAATTTTCAATCTAAAAAAATAAATTTTCATTCTACATAATAGTATCTAATGAAATAATGTGGGTTCTCACTTTAGTTAATAAATTAATGTATAAAATAGAATTAGGGTGTGAGTAGTTTAAAAAAAGCTTGTGTATTATTTATTAACATAGATTTTATAAACCTGATATAAATTAAAGCTTAATGATTCTTATTTTCAGAATTAAATTGGACTGTAAAGGTTTCATAGTTTTTTTAATTTTATTGTACTAAATTGACTGTGATCTCAAGTACTACGTCCATAATAATTTTTTACATCAACAATTATTCTTTATGGTTTTAATACCGATTGTAAACCTATACACAAAAATAGTAAAATCTCAATATTATATTTTTAGAATTTCCAATCAGTTAAAAGACGATAACATGTTTGTATGATGTATTTTAATGTGGCTAAATAGGATCTATACTCTCATTATAAGGTTTTATAAGTTAAGTTTAATAAAAAAATTATTTATCTATCCGTGATTATCAAAAATTTCAAATGTTTTGATACTAAAAATTGAATACTAAATTATTCTCAGATTTTATTTGAGGAAAGATGAAAAACATAGCAATACAGCAAATCTTTATGAACTAGGTTATCTTTTATTGAAAATTTTGCTGTGTTTCACCCTGCCGAGCTCTTAAATAAGCAAATAGTCTAATAAAAGGGGGGCATCTTGCCCCCATTTATTAATGATATCATAAAAAGTAGATTTCATTTTTTGATCGAGCTGTGCTACTTTTTTTTTAAAACTCATGCTAATGCTCCATTTTTTCTTGCTTCGGCTAGCCCCAAAAACTTGCCAGTAATAATATAGGATTTTACACTTATCTAGTATAAATTATTGCTGCTTAATAATTTTTTCTTGTCAAGGCGGTAAGCCTTGCTGGACTCTGACACTCATAGGAAAAAGTATTAACAAAACATGAATTTTACGGGCTTTCGGCCTTCGAATTCCCGTAGACACAGAATTTTTTAAGATTTATAGCTATATGTGCTGGCGCCATATTTTTTTAAATCCTCGCGAAGCACCCTTATGAACGCACCCCTGCATGCCTGAGCGCAGGGAATCAGGTAATTTAAAAACTAATTTACAAAATAAATCCCCTGATAATGTTTGTTATATTGGTAGTATTTTGTATACTTATAAGTAAGTATAGTAGCTGGAAGCTATTATTATATATCTTAATATCAAATTTTGTTTATGACTATCGCTATTTTAAATATCTGTTTAATTATTTATACTCAAATAGTTTTATAAAAGAAACAAGGTTTCAGTAAAAATCCACTTTAATTATAATTATTCCTTTAAATATTTTATTATGGCTTATGTTATTTATAATTAATTTTAACTATAATGGGGTAAAGTCTCTTTTTTTTTTACCTAATGAGTTAATCTTTAATTCATTTAAGAGTTGAACTCTATGATAGAGTTAAAAAGGATTTATAAAAAATTATGAATTTAAATAATAAAAAGTGTTTTTCATATAATAAACCCCATAAAAAACCTAAGAAATCAAGAGTCCTATTTTCGCACAAAGACTTTAAAGAGATAAAAAAAAAAGACTTCATGAGGATGAAACAAAATATTACTAAAATTTACAGGCTTGATTTAAAAATTCCAAACAATGAATCTTAAATATGATTTATTCCTGGAGCCTACGGCCCCAAATTCTTTAGCCTTATAGGGAACATGAAAACACAATTATAATTATAGACACCAAAGACAAGAATTTATCTTTAACAAGATCCAATTAGATAAGTAGAAGTTTGAAAATCAAAGCTACAAGGAATCAAAGTGAAAAAAAATCTTAACAAGCATAAATAATACTAAAAGAAAAGGTAAAAGAAAAAATTGTTTTGCCCTGGATGAATCTAAATTCTTTGAAAAGATATTAGAAGGTAATAAAAGTCTTTTAACTTTTTAACCGTCTTAATCAGATCAGAAGATAACTATAATTCAAGCTCTTAAGCTCTAAAAATAGGAAGTTATCCTTAATCTGGAAAATATGGATAGGGTCGAACGGCGTGGAGTAGAAAAAATAGGGGGGAGCTACTTTCGGTTTTCCTATGCGAGCAAAAAAACATATATTTTTTTTATCAGAGCTACACCCTATAAGGTGCTACCTCTAATATCCTTAAAGTATTATGGAAATTCTTTTGAAGGGGTCTGCAGGTTAACGGGGCCGGCTATCTGTGAGAGTCATAGGTGATACTTATTCAAGGACAATTAGTCTTAGTCGTGTGTGACTCCTAGCTGCGCAGCCTATCTATTTTAAAGTGATTTTTGGACGGAGCGAAATAGAAAAATCGTTCGAGCAAGGGGTCCGGACCCTGTAAAGGGTCTCCCTGGAAAGGTCTATATCCTGGTTTAAAAAAGATAAGTGTTGCTAATATTCTATTCTGTCAATGATTACCTTACTATATTTTTCTCCTTTAAGGTTTCATACAAATACCCCTAAGATTTCATAATTCAAATAGAGAATGGGTTGAGTATTGTCCTTGTGCTAGAGGTTAAACATTAAATTACCCTGTCTGTAAACTATATTAAAGTTTATATGAATCAAGTTTAAATTAAATTAACTTAATTCTGCCTGTTGGCTAGGTGGAAATACATCATGCTATTAAATAAGAAATGATATAATCTTAGAGAAACACATAATTATATAACAATCCTAGGAATAATTTAAATTAAATTCATAATCCAGTAGAAAAAGCAGAAAAAAAGTATAAAACCAAGATACAAATTTTTACGGTGAGTTTCCCTCTTACCAATTTAAAACATACCCAGGGCGAGGTATACAGAAATTTGTAGAGTATTATAGAGTCCTGCAGCCCATTATCCCCGTTTAGCACCCTTTAGGGGGTTGCGTGCATATGTTTGGCCGACAGCTGGATAGCGAAACTCAAAAAGATTATTTTCTACATATATAATTTAAACGGTAACATTTAAAATATACTTGCATTTTCACATACACTTGTAAGTATGGGAGCCGGTATTTGCAATGTAGCAGGGGATATTTTCTGAATTTTCTAAAATGTTAGGTCTAAAGATTATGATCTTATCTAGCTAAGACACAATTATTGACTTTTTATTTATAGGTGTTAATTCTACTTTCCCTCAAATTTTTAAGGGTCAAAGTAGGCCTTTTGATTTCATAGGTGATATGACCATTTTACAACACTTATATGCTAGATAAAAACCCTATTTAAACTTAGCACGTCTAAATAGAACAATTATGCAGGAAACCTCATATAAAATATGGGGCACAAATCTCCATATTTTTTAAGTTAGGTATCCTTCAAGCGACTATAGTGTTGTACACTAAAAGTTTAAAAGAATTAGTCCTAAAATAACATAAGTGATATTGTTAATCTTTTTGTTACCTTTATTCAACCCTATTATCATTCAGCTTATAAAATTGATAATCATGGACGTTCTAAGTAAATGGTCATAAAGGTGGATAGCCCTTCGCACCGAAATAATATTCTAGACAAATATCTCCGGCCTTGCGACCCAGCTTTACTAAGAAAGCAAATACTCATTGTCTCCGGAAACAAGATCCAAATAATGTAGTCGACTTTTTTTGAGCTTTATTAGTTTCTATGCCTTGTAGTTCATACTAGAACAAACTATTGACAAAAAAAAACCAGTAAAATAATAATTTAATTACTGTTAACTTAAACAACCAAATTTTAATTGTTCAGTACAAATGGACTTAGTTAATTTTGAAAACCATTCTCTATTTACAACTTTTATTAGGCAGAAATATTAGAGGCGAAGCCTCGATAATAAAAAATTAAGGCATGGCGTTATTTTATCTTATAAAAATAGGGCGTTAACGGTAAATACCTAGGATAGCAGTATGATTTTAGTAATAGCCCAACTTAATACTCTCTTTCTTTTCTTTAGCCGATAATAGTTTATATTCAAATTCTATTTTTGAAGGTTGGACGAGCGCAAGCTCATCATTTTTCTTTGTTAGACCAGGCAACTCATTATTTTATTGGTTGTGGGTAAATAGAGGTACACATATAAAGCAAGATGCTTGATCTGTAAAATAACAAAATAATCATTACATTATTAAACCTGTTTATTAAATTTCAAACCCCTGGCCGAAGCGATCTAGTATGGGATTTGTAAAGACTCAAAAGAGGCCTAAAAGACTTTATATCTGAATTCCGTAAAAGTAACCTTCTTTCTTGTAAAATACTTAAAGATAAGACTGAGTAACTTGTATTTTTCTGTTTTTTATGCTATGAAATAAACTTGGCGCGAAGCAAGAATAAAAAAATTTCGCAAAAGTTCTCTAAATTTGAGAAAAACTAAGAAGCAAAGATAACCCTAGGCCAATTTAATCCCATGTTTAATAGGCAAACTAAGGAATTTATTGCCACAATATTGACATAAGGATTAGAAAAAGGGTTTGAATAATCCTATTGTACCAGTAAAAAAACTACTCTGATGATTCTTAAGCGTATAATTAAGAAAAAAGGGGTTTTTATGGTTTACAATAGTATTATGGCAGTTTTATTATTAAGAAGTTGCTAAGTGGAGTGTAGTATCTTTTAAAATTTCATTTAAGAGCGCACTATAATTTAAAAAATTAAATACAGATACAATATATAAGATAAATTACTATTATTCTAAATTGTAAAAAAAGGAAAGGTACCTAACCCTTTTGTCATAGCTCTGCAGTGTAAAACAATCTCACCAGATCGGTAATTAGAAAATTAACTAGATAATAAAATGGCTCCCACCCAAGTGGTTTGCCTAGAGAATCAGGGAGAGTTATTCCCTGATGCATTTCGAGGTGAAAAAATTATTAGTAGTGTTAGGATCTATTCTATAGTGGGTTAGAGGCCTCCTTGATAGATTCTTATAACAGGTTTACAATACATTTTAGGTAGGAAAAACGAGTAAATAGCTAGTAAAAATTCTTGCTTAACA
>JACYFI010001956.1:0-14301 GCA_020975735.1 Ophiocordyceps xuefengensis | reverse complement strand
CTGCAGGTAATTCCCGCACAACAGTAAAATATCTTTAGTAGTTTCGTATTAGAAAAGTTTCAGATTAAAATAATAATATCTCGTTGTCTACTTAGTAATGACATAAAGTTTGGGTGTTTAGGTATGTGGGTGTTCCGAATACCCCGGAGAATAAATATTTTTGGTGGCTAAGCGACAGCTTTTACCCCTTCGTTTAGAACGAGGCGTTCTACGCACTTTCCATAATATCAGGTAGATGACTGATCTAAATCACTACTTAAATAAAAAGAGTAAGTGTCTCTAATTCAGAATATTAGAGTATAAAAATGATGGGATTCGGCCCAAAGTAAAATAGTAAATACTGTTGTATATCCTACTGTAAACGTTAGAAAAGTAAATCTAAAAAATTTGATTTATATAAAGAGGAAATGCTGCATGGGAGGAGTCCCTGCAACAATTAATGGAAGAATATTAATTAATATATGGCTAAAAGGCTTCATATCCCGAAGGATTAGCCGAAGTATAGCTGCCTAAATAAACATATTAAAAATAGCCTAATTCCACTTTGGGCTTAACATTCAACGCGGACTTTAATTAAAATTTTAGATCGTAAATTCAGCCAGAGCTTTTAATAAAATCTCAAAAAAGATAAGGTTAAAGTTCCTCCATCTCATGCGGGAGCATATGCTGGGCGATAAAATTACTCATTTATTAGCAAAACAAAGGACTTTGTAACAGTATAGAAATAAAGGATTAATATCGAAAACGGATACCCCTAAATGCAGGAGAGATAAGAATTGCTGAACCACTCTAGGTTTCAAATATATTCAAGAATAAAACAATTAATATTATATTACGAGCTTGCGCCTAACCAATTATCTTTGCAGCATCGGTTTCAACAGGTAAGCTGCTTATTTTCTAAGCTTCTTAGAGGCAGAGCGTAGCTTAGGCCACCCCTGATTTTTTTGATGAAAATCATGCACAAAAAATTATTAGACTCAAGTAAGTATTAATATACTTAATTATATTATTTTTAGTAAAAATTAATATACAAATCATGAATTAGATAAGGGGGTTGAGATATAATATAATTTTTATTATAAAAGGTAAATTGTACTCAACGGTGAGCAACTACCTTTGTGGTGGTATTGGCTCCTATGTTCGATCCATGTTTTTACCACTTTTTGTTACTTTTTATAAAATATAAATATAAAAAATAATTGAATGTAATTTTTTAAATTATAGATAAAGTCCAAATTAAAAGAGTTTAATGATTCCGTCTTTTTTAGTTATAATAAAAAACATCAGGTATTGGGTTTGGTACTGAAAAGGTTGTTTTTAGAGAGGATTAGAAAAGCAGATCACCTATTGAGTGAGATGAAATTGGTTCAAAGCATGTTTGCAAATCATGAAAGAGATAGAGTGTGGTATCACAAATTTAAAATCTTTCGCTTGTAATGTGGTATAATTAATACTAATGGATGTATTTTACAGACATAAATGCCAAATAACGGTAAAGATATAAACAAAAGTTGTGGGTTGGGGTAACATAATCGGCCACCATATTAGTTATCCCCTTTAATTGAGAGACAAAAAAACAAGAAAATCATTTTTCTTGCTTTGGTTTACTTGGCAGGCTGGCTTAGCTGCTGGCTGGTCAAGCAGCAGTAGCATTTTTTTTCTGGATCCCCCGTAAAGGTTAAACAACACATGAAGGTTGTAGAATTAACAATTCTCGAGCTAGGGCCTGTTACTTGCTAGCCTAAGAACTTCTTACAATAAAGGGCGTTTACCTAACAAAATGTATTTTCCAGTTTATCTCCGTTAAAAAGCATAAAGAGTTTTACCGATATCAGACATAAATAGTCCCGGTTGTTCGCAATGGTTTTCAGTATGACCCTTTCAACACAGCAGAGAGATGGATCAAAGTAAGGTTGCATTTTTGTAAGATATACATAAAGGAAACAAGAATAAAGAATTAAGTGTAGGATAAAACTAATTCAAGAGTAAACTGCTTTGAGGGTATTTAAATTCAACCTTTTTATTATTGTGGTTTGGGTATAGGCCTTTATTTCATTTTTTGAAAAGGGATAATATGCAAGCTATTAATATAAAATTAAAAATTTTAAATTAAAAAGATACGCCATTTTGTTGCAAGCAAGAGCTTAACGGCTTGCATATAAAGATCAAAAATATTGCTAATAGGTCGTGTTTTTATTACCTATATTATAATATTTTTTTCAGCGAAGCACCCGGTCGTAATAAAAATTATTTTTTTTTATTGTATGGACCATCAGGAAAACCTGCCCTACATTTTTCAAGTTGGGGTAGTTTTAAGGGTAAATCCTAACTTCAGCGTTTGGTAATAGAGTTCATTCTTTTCTCAGGGTTAAAACCTTGACTGATTTAGGTGATTTATATATTAATTTTTTATAGCAGATCGCATTTAAGAGACTTAAACTATCACCAACAACAATAGCTGATCAAGATTGATGACATGGACCAATAAATATTAGTATTCTTCAATTCAATTATCTTAAGAGACAAAACTTAAGATACTTACATCTAATTGAATGTGTTCTGTCCTTTTTAGCAGCACTCTCAATTTCTACGGTTTTAACTTTATTCCTTGATATTTATTCAGGTTTTACCAATCTTAAGGTTGAGACTATTTTTTTTTTTGAACTAAATGAACTAATAAATATATATTCTGATCTGCTTTTGGCTTCTCTAAGGCCCGTAATCTAAGACGTCGGATATATCTAATTTTATTTAATAGAATAAGTATTAATAGTTTAATTTATTGTATCTTAAATGATCTTCCTCTTAAAAATGGTAATTTATAAGGTGCTAGGATTCTTACAGTGGGGTTTATTATTAGTACAACATTAAGACAATATCTCATATTATTATATTCTTATTAAGTATATTAATTATTGACTTTAACCTAGCTTTTAACCCCTAGAAGGGTTTGAAGTTACTAGAATATTCATCTTCTAAAAAACTTGGTTATTTTTACAATTATGTTCTATTATAATACAAACAAGTAATTAATAAATGGACAACATTACTAAAAAAATAGAATACCGCTTAATATTACTTATTTGTAATTAAACAGACAAATATTTAATTTGATTTCTAGCTAATGATTAGTTTTCTATATTTTTATCTACTTTGAAGTGCCAAGATTTATGGATTATATATTTAAGATTACCTAATATAAAAAATTTCTAGGAATTATCAACTACCCCAAGGGGGTTTACTAACTTTTTATTGGGTGATTAAGTTTCTTGCGTTTTATAGTGTCGACCGTTGCTATATTATATGAGTAGTAAATCGACTTTAGTTATTATTCTATACAGTAACTCCGCAACCCAGAGGTTAGATAAAGGGGGCTAGCCCTACATTTAACGTTAGGCATCTCTTGTAAAAGGTGGGGAGGGATGAAATCTGAAGCTAGTGACGCCCATCCGAGCCGAAGACGCGTCTATGTGTAAAAGCTGAAACTGCTGAACCCTATTTACCCAGGTATCCTACAAGAGGGGTCATATCTAGTCAGAATAGGATATGATGATTTGTGTATGGAATTTGGATATGAAGAAATCGTAGACAATGGTCGAACGCAAGCCAGGGGTACATATAAGTTACTAATACGTAAAGAGTTGGGGATCTAAGAACGGAATTAAGAAAAATTAATCATTTTGGAACTACGGGATTACCTACAGTTCCTAAAGGACCCATGGTAACAAGAGAGTCATAGTACCATGTATAGCGGGAAAACTTCCAGGCATTTAAGCCTCTTGTAAGCTACACCCTATCGCTGGAAGTTCCAGTCAGTTCTCAACCTTACGGTTTTAGGGTAAAGCTTTAAGAAGATTTTGAACTTTGTATCCGAAATTAACCAAAGTTTTTGTTGTGAAAGATTAAACCTTAGCGATTATATGATGTATAAAGAATCTATATTACGCACGCTTTCAAAAATCAAAAGAAGCCAGGCAACATGACTCCAGGTATTAATACCTTTACTAACGTTGGAAGAATTTTGTAAGAAGAAAGTTTATACGTGGAAAGTAATTTCATAGCTTGAAGGATGGGGTGCCTCCCAATCCACCACCCGGAATGAAAATATATTACCTAAAGCTACGGAAGGGTAAAAGGGCCATTCACTATACCCCCTCCTAGGTACGATGTACAGGGAATATATAAGAATGATATTGAGAAGCTATTTATGAACCAAACTTTAACGAGAGCCGACATGGGTTTTAGAACCTAACGCAAAAGCTGCCCGCACCGCATTAGAAAAGGGTTTGGAACAGACATTTCGTTTGGCAAAGATTATAGAAAGGATGACATTACTAATGTTTTGGACGAAATTAGGTCAAAACTAACTGATGATGATCTTGAACGAAAAGAATTAAAGACCCAAGATTTCTTTGTATTTAAAAATACTCGTAAGCGTTGAAAGCCGGGTCCTACATGAATTCATAAGCTTACTCCTCCTCACGTAAGAGGGCACCGCAAGTTCTATAATAAAGCCCCCAATAGCACATATACCTTTCTCGGATAAAAACTCGACTTTCTATCGGTGAACTAAAAGAAGATTCGAAGTCGGGAATCAAAGGCTACTTTAACCAACTTATAAACATTTGCGTTGTCCGGTAAAAGGAAAAAGACAAAAAAACTGCCTGGGGGAGAAATTTTTAAATTTTACATAAAGTTTTACGACTAATTCCCGTCTAAGCTTAGATTCGACCCTAAATTTTAAACAGATGGAATACATTAGATATTGTAGATGACTAATATAGTTGTTAGGAAGGAACAAAAAGAAGAATGTGAAATTCTTATGTTCAAAAGATTGAAGGTGTTCTTGAAAGGGAACGAGCTTTAGGGTTAGAAGCTCTTCGAAAGTCTAAAACCAAAAATAACCAAGCTAACAACAGAACACGCTGGAAATCCTTGGTTTAGATCAAAAAAGAATCCTGAGACTTACTCCATAGAAGAAGAGAAATTGGTTTTGAGCATATATATAAAAAATCATGCGACTTTCTAGCCCCGAATAGACAAGGCCGCAAAAAATGATAAGCAATGTTGTCTGTAAAAAAAAGGTTAGACCCCAACCCAAAATTTTTCTGGAAATGCAAGAATCAAAAGATGCTATAATTCTACATACAACTCGTGTATAGAGTAAATACTAATACTATCGTTTTACGCAAAATTTTTAAAGATAATCGAGCAAAGTACACATATACTTGCAAGAAGTCCTATGGTGTAAGACTTTTAGCAGCCTAAATTCAAAGCTGAGGAAGCTTCAAGAAAACAGTATTTGCAACTTATGTAAAAATCCTATAAGGGCAAGATACCGCATGGATTTCGTAAAACTAGTACTAAAGGAATACAACACTGCGTCATTTCATATAAAAAGTGGATGATTATTATAATTAAATTCAATTGGCCCGGAGTATATGCCAAAGCTTCTTTGGAAGGGATATTATTGTGTCTATGTGACTCCGAACTAACAGAGTGGAAGATTGCTATACGTTCGTATGATGGAATGGGACCTATAATCCTAACTAACGGAGGTAGAAAAATATTATGCTCGAAAGATCGTGAGCAAATAACCATTATGTAGAGAGTGCCAACAGAACATCCATAGTTCAATAAAAAAGACATCTACAACGAATGAAATAAAAATCCCCAAGGCCCAAATCTGGGAGCCGTATGATGGGGAAAACCCATCACGTAGGTTCGAGGGAAAAGGGGGAGTATTCGTAATAATGGTTACTTTTTCCAGTTATGTTAGGGGACAGGTTTGTTATAATGCCAATCTAGGGAAAAGTACTAGTCTAAGATAATTTTTATATATTTAGAACCTAGTTATAAGTGATATAAGCTATAACAGATTTTATATATAAACTTACTATATAAATATCTCGTTTTTAGTTAATTACTATAGGATTTTATTTAAGTAAGTGAATCACCATTTCATATCTTGACACTTCTAAAAAAAAGGGACTTTGGGAAATCTGCCTTTCAACCAACACGTTGGGAGGTACATTATGAAATTCCGGAAAGCCCTAAAAGTTTCTGGGTACCTAAGCCTATATAAAATTATACGTGGATGGGAGAACTCTAATTATCAGGTAAGTAATAGCCAGAAAAGTATTGTAAAAACCGACATGGTCAATTCGTCGGATCTAAGGTCAAGTCAATACATTCCGCCAAGATATTATTGTAAAAAGCAACGAATAGCTCAAATGTAGTTGATAGTTGGTAATTTAATTTACCCGTTAAGAATGTTCTCTAACTGGCCTTACGAAAGAAGTTATATAAGGTTAAAAATCCTCTAACCAAACTTAATTCAAAGACAAACGCTGTTTATTTGTACTGTGTTCCTAAATTAGACAATAAGGAACATCCTTTAGACCCCCTGATTTATATCAAGGATGCTCTGATGCGAAAGGATGCTTTCTTGTATTTAATCGTAAATCAACCAAAAAACCCTCAGTAGGTTGACATTCGGAGGTTGAATTTTTCTCAATTAAATCTGTCATTGTAAGACCTCAGATATTTAAAAACTTATTAAAGCCTATTCTTGGAGCAGGAAGAAAATAGGAAAGAAAGTAATGGTTGTTGTGATTTACAATAGGTTTTTAGATAAATTTATAACAGAAGTAATACGCTCTCTTTGATAAAATATCCTCTAAAACTCAGAAAAATTTTCCTGAATATTTATTATTAAACGAGTGTCGTTAGATGAATGAGGCACACATTTAGAGCTAGAAAGGTTTTGAAAATAATAACTTAATATATGGACTTTTTAACATAAAAGGATTAATTCCTTACTCTTAAGGCTTTTTACCTGGATACCTGTAGGCTTTTAGCAGACATATTACCGACTTAGTTTCACAAGTTGAGACCCTAATGGGTAACTGATTTTACAAGTGGATGGTTGTTATAAAAATAGTGGCTAAGAGATCTAATACATAAAAAGAAACAGGAAGTCGGTGTATAATTACTTTGGGTAGTAAAGTCAAACATAGTAGATGATTTACCTATTGAAGTTTCAGTAGAATTTTTGATGAGGGTCCAACTTATATTTCGTATAAAGGATTATATTGCAGTTTGGATGTCGATCAATTCAAAAATAATTCATGGAAAAGGTTATCTTTTTTTCATAAATACCTGTTCTTGGTGTTAAAAATCTAAGGATTTTTTGAAGATTGGAGTAAAGTAGCAAAAAATTGGTACAAACAAAAATCAATTTAAACTAAAGACCAAGGGCTCTTCGATTCAGATTTCGTCCAAATAAAGAAACCAGGAAATATAAAGTAGATGATCTAAAATAAAACTACTCTCTGAGAGTAATTGAGTAATTATAAAGTTGTTATTTTCTTTAATTGGACGATCAATTTTTACCCGACGCCATATGACGTTTATGATTGCCTATACCTCTATATTAAAACATTTGTTACTTTTAATTAGGCTACAAATTTCTATCATTATTGTTTATTGTTGCAATTAGTTTATTATACCAGGCGGGTCTATGATGAAAAATGAGTGGAACTTTTGCATATATTAATGGGTATCTTAGGATGTCTCCTTAAAACTAGGAAACAGATGGAGGTTTAACTCAATTTTTAGAATAAAAGATTATCTGCTAATAGGTTACAATCACGTCATGGTAGTTTTTATTCTATATTGCTTTTAGTATATCTAAGTATTGAGTCAACCACTCTTCACTAATTTTAATTTACACATATTCAATTAGTAATTTAATAATTGCATTTTCATACTAGTAGCAATAAGGTTTCTCTTCTTATATTCTAATACTGAGTGAAATAAAGAAACATGAAGAAATAGATGGATAAAAACTAATTCCTTCCATATACGATTAGTAAATTCAAAATTAAACGGTTTGTTTATATAATCCTGTTTAGCTTAAGTTTAGCTATTTTACTATTTTTTTCATTTGTAGTGTACCTCCTATAAAGTGATTCCTTGGTAAACAAATTTGGTTATTAAAGATGAGCTTATAGGTTAAAAGGTTTAATATTCTTATTCTTTAATCCGCTATTATTACCTAGTTGTTATAGGTGCCTGTGTACATTTAAGTTATAGGTATAAAAGAGAATGTTTTTCAGTTTTTGACCCGGGACTATAAAATTAAATACTTTATTAGAAACAATTTATTATTAAAAGGGTGCTGTACTAATAAGGGTAAATGTTAGCTCCAGGCTATATTATTGAATTAAAACAATTCTGTTGGCGACCACCGGGTCCAACGGCACCAAAAAATTTAAGTTTTGAATATATAATATAGCTATATCAAGTCCTATACTTTGTTATAGTCTGTGAATAACATACATAACCTATTATTTTTTATTGAATCTAATAATAGGAAAGGCTAAGGCATGGGTACCCTATTGGTACAAATCTCTTTTCATGGTTAAATGAGTAGTATGAGCTTTTTATTTTTATTGTTTTTAAATATAACAACATATTATTTTTAGCTCCCTTAATACTTTATTAAGCACCCACATAACCCTTACCTCAAGAGAAAATACTCTATTTCGGTTGTGATTCATACGTTCTTAGCGTCAAAGAAATAAGGAACCCAATTGGTGTAAGTTCTTTAGTTTTATGCTATAGATGTTTTTTATTTAGATTTCTAGAAAGATTCTGGTAATTTATCCTTTTTGGGCTTAGTGCGTCTATGAAAATGGGGATGTATGGTTCTAGATAATAGTATTATCAATTATTGGTTTTTATTACTGCAAAGGTTTTAGTATTTTGAATTAGGGTAAAAATGCATTAACATAGATAGGGAGACAATCTTTTAATTATGTTATAATCAAATAAATTGTAAATATTCTTAATACGAGAGAATAAGTTAAAATAATGTTTTCTGTTCCCACAAACTTATAGATCACGGCATGGCTTAACAGACCACATTATTTCTCTACGCCAAGAGAAAATATCCTCAAACTCCAATTTTTATAGGCTGAGGCATGACTACTCGTCACGCCGTGTTCATACAATAGAAAAAAATAAGACTTCTTTTACGGGGGCAAAGTAGGTATAGAGGCGTTCATGTTAGGAAGGATTGATTAAAAAAGGCATTTCGTTTTACAATCTTCAAGAATAAAGGTGCCGGTGCAACAAGTGGGTGTATTAGGAGGCAGGAGTAGGATTAGGAAGTAGATTTGGGTGTTCTATTAAAAAAGGTGTAAGCTAGAAACCCTTCATTAAAACGCCAATAAATTCTCTTACTCAATATTTAGTTTTGCTTCTCAAAGAGCAATTGGCGTATGTCCTTTAATGATGTCATTATTATTACTTACGTAGCTTATTTTATTTTGGGTTAATAAGTGAACTTGTTTATAACCGCTGATATGTGTTAATAAGAGGAGGGTTGGTATTTGTTTATAGTAATAACAATTTCTATTAATTAGAAATACTCTATAGTTTTTACCAATTATGAAAATCTTTTATTAAATACATTTATATACTTAGAGCGCCCTGCGGCTTTTTGAGGGTTTATATTTCCAAGATACCCTACGTACACAACTGGGAAGTTTGAGTGTGAGTTACATGTAACATCCATGTATTTATTTTTATGTTAATCTATATTTAGTGTGGATGAATCGTCTCATTTCTTTGAATTAAAAAACTTCGAGGAATGCATCCCCTATATACACAAGGTATTTTAGAACCAATGGTAGAAAGGAAGTGCTATTCAAAAGTGGTTGTAAGATTTGTTTGACCAATGTAAATCTCGTATTCTCTACGTATATTATAGTGTATTCGTCATGTTAAAACCTGTTAATTAAAATAACCGCAGCCCGTCAAAAAGGTATTGAGGAATGCTTTTATGAGCGCTGAAAGGATATTTAAAAGAGAATAAAAATAAACAGGGAATAATGTTGACTAAAACAAGTTAACAATGATATAATCTTAATGTGGTCTAGTCAAAGACCCCTATCTCAAAAAGATTTAAAAATATTTTGAATCTTAGTTATTATAAAACTAGAGACAGTTTAAATAATTTCAAGAGCATTTAATTAAAATATTGGGTAATTCTAATTTTTCTGTACAATATTTAGATCCCTGGATCATTTCTGATTTGCTTCTCAGAGAACAACATTGAACTTTGATATAATTGAATTCCTGAATTATAAACATACTAAAGTAGCTGGGAAAGTTCCCTTATCTAACACTCGAACACAGACTAAGCCGAAGAGGAATCTAGTAGAGTCTTAAAAGGAATATAAAGTTTAAACGAAAAAAAGCAGATTTATCGGTCGTATGCCTCGAAAGAAACTAAAAATAATTAATGAGTTTAAAGAAAAAGTAAAAGATAATAACCCTTTATTTTGGGAAAAACCATAAGAACAGCTATTGGTTAATGAGGCAAAAAGCGTTTAGGGTAGATTCATTCTAAGAAAACTAAGCTAAAAACAATGGGTGTGAGTAAGAGGTATCCATATACATATATGAAAAAGTGTCAATCTGAAGGGAATTTAAATTGTAAGGTAGGTTTTGTTTACAGCTAGGAAGAGCTGGAGAACGGCTTTAATATAAAGTGGAAGTTACTATTATAAAGATATAAAAAACTCAGGGGGAATCTTAAGGAGAAAATATAAAACTTTCAGTTCCAAATCTAGCTTTACAAATACTCAATGGAGTTATAATTTCACCTTAATTTGCTTGGGAACTTCTTAAAGCTCAAGGTTCTTTTAATAGTGAAAATCTTTAATGCGAATGTAGACAACGGACTAATCAGCAGTGAAAATAAAACATTCCCTAAAAGATTACATCGTGAAAAACCCTGAATTAAAGGAATAGTTATAGTCCAAGATTCATGTAGGAAAATGACACTGAATTTACTAAGACTTTAATGAGTTATTTGGAACATAAACCTGCAGTTATATTAATCACTTATAGCCCTTTCCCATCTTTTAAATTATTATATTTTAATGGATGAAATTGAATGCATCCTTTCACATGACAGTTTTAAGCAGAAGGGTCAACAAGATAAATTGAAGTTACCATATCCTGATTTGTATTAGATGTCTTAATGAACGAATTATATGAATTGATTCAATTAGTACCAGAATCTGGCATTTAGAACGAAGGGGAGGAATTAAATGTCTAGAAAGCAGATAACGAGTTATAGTATCCGAGTTAAACACATAATTTTAATTTTGTTATAACATCAAGGGATGTATACATTCTTATCTGCTTGCCCCTTCATTGGTAGAAAAAATTGTGAATGCTATATTCCCTGGTAGACTAAGATCAAGTTTCAGAATTTTATTATAGAGAAGGAGTAATTTTATGGTCAGTGTTCAGAAATATGGTGGAATATTCACATGGTTCTATGCCGTAATAGTTTATAGAATCTGTAAATATGCAAACAATTTTGTTCATTGAATACAATCAATGCTTAAGCTTATTATAATGTGCATATTAAGTATTTTTTGCGGGCTTGAGTCATGTTATGTATTTTAATATTATTCCCTTAATCCCGGGGCCGGGGGGGGGGGGGTTTAGGGTGTACAAGCGAAGTTCAAGCCCAAAGCCAGTGCCAGGCTCATACTAAGAGGGGATTAGTTTAACAGGTAAAACATGATGCTACGACAAAGGAGTGTAGGTTCAAAATCTTGCAATTTGCCCCCTTCAGGTCATTGATTGACTAAATATATATATCCTATTGTTTACGCCTGTTAACCATAAGATAATTTATATATATAAAATCAAACATAGTTCAACCTGTACGTTTTTTTATAGGAAACTTAAAGGATTCGTTACTTAGCATAGAAAAATTAATATTACTGCTTAATTTCTATAGAATGATGCCTATTTATCTATAAACATTCCTAATATAGGTAATGTCTATTAAAGCCTTTGACCACGATTTTATAGGACCCAAAACGTAGCCAATCTAAACAATTATGAAGTAGTTGGTAGGGCAGAATCTGTTATTGGCTTAACAATTTCTAGTTGTTTTTATTAGGACTAAGAAGTTGCAAGGTAATTGTATAAGAATAAAAAATAATGCTGATTTAAGTATAAATTGGTACCCTTACTAGGGTGTATAGTGTTCCGGCTTTTTGGGTAGAAAAAGTTGGTTGTAGGGTAGGTCGTCTTGTTAAGTTGCGAATGTATTATGTCAACAACAATATTAGGCCTCTTTATTGGATTCTGTTTGAAGTAAGGATTACAATAATAATAAAAGTATCTTATATACTTATTTACATGGATTATCATAATGTATAGTTTTAAAATGGTAAAAAATTCCCAGATTTTGATAGTTTAACCAGATTATGTTAATTACCTGTTTAATTAATAAGTTCTATTAGTTCATCAATCTTATCGTATAGGGATAAATCGAGCCATGGATCCCTCGGAGGACACCCAGGGGAAAACGTGCCTATGGGGATCAAACCTGTCAAACTCCGGGGAATCCTAAAAGCTAAGGGTACCTAAGCTTAATAATTGAAAACTAAATTAGTGGTGAAGTAATTACTCAGGTACGGGTAAACAAGCCTTAAGATGAGTGAAAAACGAAATGGACAATCGCGGAACTAAGTTCAACAATACTAAACTAGTATTCTGTAAAGAGAAAGAGTAGACTGGCAGTTTATCGGTTAGGCTCCAGATATTATTCGATTTAAGGGGACCGTCTAAGGGGGTTTTCGAAAGGAAACAGGGATATTAAAACTCGTTTTCAATAGACAATCAAACGGTTGAAAATCTCCTATGTCAAAAGTCCACAATCCTAAAACAAATCGATTTCAAAAAAAAATTTACTAACTATATTCACAGTTGGTAACCTAGGAGTCTGTCTGGTTTAAAAAGACCTTGAAGGGTTCATTTAGTATAATAACTAAGATAAGAAAGAAATACAGTAAATTAGGTTGACGTGTTCATTGAATTTCAACTTAGGTCTTACATACAACAAGATCTTACACTGTTTATCTGTCACAACAATTACTTAGGTCGGGTCGTCTATAACATATGGCCTCTAAACCGGAGGATAGTTTAACGCTATACAAATAGATTCAATGAAAGATTTAAATAAAACTTATTATTTAATTTAAGAAAAATTTCCGTTATTAACCAAAAGGCAACGGATTTTATTAATTGGTTTTTAAACAAGCGGTTAAAATGTAATAATAAGCTCATCTAACATGTCAAAGGTTAAAATAAAAAGTAAATATAAAAAGCATGCAAGAATTTAGGTCCTAATCTGCACGTTTAAAACAGAGGTTGCAGGGTATACTCCTGTTTGGCAGACCTGTAATAAAGTTTCTGAATAATGTAATTTTTAAGACCCCATATTGAATTGCGGATTTGTTTAGTCCGATGGGAAACTTGAACTGACTTCGTATGCCATCAACCCTAAACGAGTAAATTTAGGTATCAGTAACACTGAGATATGATATCTCAGACAAGTAGGTCTTTGAGATTTAATGGAGGAAAATAGTTGTAATATTTAGGATACAGGAAATATATAAAATCCGGAGGTAAGTCTGCGATTAGGTTTAACAATCGGCTGATTTTGCTGAGATTACCAATGTATAAGTTCCATTTTTTTAGAAAAACCCTCTTATAGGTCAGAAAAAAGCCTTTATGATTCTCTTGATTGCTTGTAAATTCACAATTTAAGATTATGGCTCACTGTACGGTTGACAGAGTATAATTAATTAAAGATAAAATCTGTTATAAATATAGGTAGAAGGCTTTTTTAAGTTAAAAACCATTGTTAGTATCAAACACCCAATAACGGTCAATTGTTAGCGTAAATTTGATGTAAAAGCATAATCAAAAGATTCTGTATCTATTTAAAGCTTGTTTTACTCTTTATGATGATTATACTGGGGTAACTGGAAATAATTACTTCGTGATGTTTTAGGGTATGAAGTGCTGGGTGTTTTTTCATACCTTTTAGTTTAGTTTCTTTGAGTATTACTAAGAAATTGCAGCTAATCAAAGTTCTTTTACGGCTTATAACTAAATAGGTTCGGGATTTTGTTTTTTAACAATAGGGTCATGGTTTGTAACATTATGGATCCTGTAGGTAGTTTAGATTATAAATGTAGTATTCTTCAATAGCTCTCTTACACTACAAAACAATTGTTTAACGTTATAATGGTAATAGATTATATTATCGGGCTATTGGCTTAAAAGATCTCCACAGGTAGGTCTCCATATTTGATTACCCCATGGCGATTGAAGACCTCGCCAGTTTTCCGCGTTATTACCACCTGCCACAATGTTGGTTTACGTCCGGTGTAATATTTATTAATTCGTTCGCAT